>SNQJ01S0233672.1:0-11122 GCA_010110895.2 Picea sitchensis
AAAATACTTCGCAAACTTATCGAAATTTATGCACAAATGGAACAATTGTAGACAAAAGATAGATTAGGCAAAAAAAAATTATGTAATCGTCAACAATTAAATTTTTTCCTGAAATCAATTTTAGTTATCCTATTTTCTGATCCTCGCGATCGCACAAAGCGCGGAGGAGAGCATACTTATTCAAAAATTAAAAAAAACTTGAAAATAGCGTCCTACCTATATTACGCTAATTAAAAATTAGAGATTTGTTACGTGTAATCAAACTTCCAATGTAACCATAAGCGCAATAGTAATAAGAATATGTTCAATGTGAGTTTCACAAATGACGATCGAAAATATACATAAACGTGCGAAATTAAGTGTCGAAATTGTAAATTAACAAAATAAAAAGAAAAACTAAATGGATCTAACCTGGTACATGCTTGAAACCATCGTTCGATAATTCTTTCGTAGGCATAGTTTTCACTTCTCAGATCGTGTCGCAACTCCTTGTTATCCTCCTTGATATCCTGCTCACATGATTGTTCATCATCAGATGTATAAATTTCCATGTATGTTGTTTCGTCGTTTTCCTCTGGAGGAGTAATTAAACTTTCAACTGCTGTCAAGATCTCCTCTTACAGAGAAGAGGAGATCCTGACTTTTGCTAGGATCTGAGTGAGTTGTTCCAAGCTTATACTCATAGTTAAACCATATTGAAAAAGGAGGACGATTTGTCATCAAAGATTTGATTTTAAATCTAAGGAATTAAAACTATTTGTAAAGATTAAACACGCCAAAATTGAACTCCTTGCATTACTAGGACCCTACTATCACCAGGTTATCGGTTCGCACAAGTTATCCCATCATAAATAAAAACTAAATTTGCATAAATAAAAACACACTTTTTCATAAAAGGAAGAGGACAACCTAACTTTGGAGCAACCCCACTAAAGTGGATGCACATGTTCTTACCTCTCATCTTACCGTCTTCTCTCTGCCCTTAGGTCGTCCATAAAACCAATCCAAAATCATTAAATCAATCTAATTCAAATGCTACCTATTACCATTTACAACTCCCCGACAACGACGCCAAAATGTTGGTGCAACTATTTGCATCATATATTACCAAACATAAATTATCAACCGGGATTCGTAATCAGTAGAGTTGATGCACTATATGTGCCGATAACAGATAGGTTCCTATGTCTGTTTAATATAGATTAGATAAGAAAACCATTTAGAAACCAACACACTCTTAAAAATAAAAATCTTCACAAAACTCGAAAGCTGGAAAGCAAAACTCATAAACAAGCAAAATCTCTTGCTCATGTGATGAACATGTTCATTGATGGCTCATGAAAAGAAAATATAAACTTTGATTCTATCCCCTGAAACAACTAAACTAACAAGTGGGATGCTCCATTAAAGCTCATGTATGGTGAAATATGGAGATCCAACAGTTCCTGCATTACCACACTTTGAAACACATTCAAATAGTGAAATCAAACAAAATAACATGAAATCAAAATAACAAATACATGAAATGAAAATCTACACTAACAATTTACAATAAGCTTACCAAGCTGGATCTGTGGCCCTTATCGATGCCAACATGGAAGCTTTAGATCAATAGATGATAACTTTGAAGAGAGACAAAATCACTGAATCCAAAACTTGCATTAATCTTCAACAGGTAGGTTTACAAAAGGATTCTCTTCATGAACCCAATATACATCATAACAATTCTCCTCAAGAACCTATCTCATAACAATTCCCTTAATCTACATAATAATGAATCCTCCTTTCAATCTACATAATAATGATTCTCATCTTTCACATAATATTGATTCTCTCCCCCTCATGAARAGAAGGCACTCTCTTTTATACATGAGATCTTTGAAAAGGAGATAAACATCTCATAATTACAGATCCACTTTTCTCTCAACCCATTTCCCTTTATTACAAAATACAATTCCTTCAAATCCTCACACATATCTCTCATATATCTTGGATAAGATCTGACAACTAAATCTCCATNCTCCTTGGATTAGGATTGAATTATCTCCTCACATCTTTGAAATGGTGGAGGAAGTATTCGAGAAGTCTTTTGAATTAATCCTTCACATCTCCCTACACATGATAAAGATCACACATTTTTGAGATATATATGAAAACATGTCAATTTTCTAATATTTAATCACAAATTCCCTTTTAATACTAAAATAAATGATTTGGAAAATAATAAGGTTTAACCCATATTTAATTATGAGAATGGTATAATGAAAGGTTAATGGGGTGATGAAAGGTGAAGACTGATGAAGGGAAAGGTGGATAGAAAGACGACATTTCTGAGTCCCAACAATAACAAAGGGATGTGAGAATAACCATATGTTTAACACAAAATAAATTTGATTCTTAATAAAAGGAATAAACAATGATCTCATACCTCCATTACCTGAAGTGTACTTTGTCAAATAAGGGAAATATCAAGTATAGAACAATGTCACCATAGTTACACTATCTGTACTGGATCACATGCACAAAGAATCATTTTAGTACCATACCAACACATAGAGTCGTTTTAGTACAAGACTAACACAGAGTGTCATTTTAGTACCGGATGAACTTAGAGAGTATTTTTTCTTCAGTACCAGATAAACTCAAACACTGTTTGCAGTATTGGATGAAGATTTGACAAGATACCCAGAGTCTTGTAGGCTTCTCTTCGTTGCTAAACATGTTTTGAGGGTCAATATGGAGTAGATGTTGGCACTTATTAATGTTGCATGCGAATTCGTTCTGCTGAAGTATCATGCTAGAAAAAATACAGACATCACACTTGTACAAGAATGTTGAAATTGCAATGGAAGTGTCATAAAATGAGGAAAAATAATCCAATGATTGGGCTCCAAGATTTGTAACAAAAAGGAAAGTGTGGTTGGACAAACTCTTGTAGAGATGCATAAACCTCCTCTTTTTGGAACCAGACTAACCACTTCTTTTGTTGCCACTCTCATTTTATTGGAAAGCAAAACCTAACTACTACTGTCCTGTGGATTTTTCTCGAGCCCAAGTTAGTTAATGGTCGTCGATGCTTTCAATGTTTAGGAGTTTGGAAAACTTAAATAAAACTCCATATACTGTCTTGTGTATTTTTCTTGAGCCTAGACCAATTAATGTTTGCCAGTGTTTTCAATTTTTTGGACCAGGGATGATTTTAAGGATGGAAAAATATTTTAAAATGTAGAAACCTTGGCGAATCTTACTAATCCTTCATATGCCAACTATAAATGTTTGGCGATATTTTTGTAAAAATATTCAAATTTCTAAGGATTTTATACAGCTTGTATAATTTTTTGGCGATTTTTAAGGTAAAATAATTTTATCCTATAGAATTTGGGTGAATCATTTTTAGAATGGCAAATCTTTTTTTGGAAAAACCTTGGAAAATTAGCCCATGAGAGAAATTTAGCCCCTAAAATCATCCTTGTTTAGGATTCTGAAAAAATTAAAGAAAACTCCATTAGGATCCTTTTCCATGAGTAATCTACCAGGGCTAGATAAAGGAATAAAATTACACTTGACATATTTCCTCCATATTACTTTTCTACATGAGAACACAATTAGCTTTTGTTTTTGTTAGTAACACCAAAAATCACTATCTGGTATAGAAAGATTTGCCTAACCCTATGCAAATTTTCTCAGAAGGTCTTTTTCCATTTCCCTATGCAGACTTGAAGTCCCTTTTTTGCAGTTCCCAGAGACAAAATAATATTTTTCCACATATATGCACCCTAACTATTATACAACATGAATATATACAGGTTGCACCATTACAACCCACATACATCGGGTCTTGTGCCCAAAATTAAAAAATGGTGTTAGGCTTCCATGTCACGTCATGAGATCCATGATCCTTGAGCTTCCATATATTGGAAACGTTTTGACTCGGCCTTTCAGTTCCATTTGAAGGCTATAAATGGGTCATATCCAAGCTGTGGAAGAGAGGAGAAGAATTCAACTTTGAGAGCAAAGTTACTCTGGGGAAATTATTCACTTCATAATCCCTTTATCCTTTTATGTCTGAACACATTGTTCATCCCCCAAGCTCTTACCTACTTGATTGAGAACCTTATTGTCTCTCTCATATGAGATTTCCTTTGGTGGAGGATTGAAGTGGTGGAGGCCCAGCTATAAGGGACTTAGTTTCTCGGTTCTGAACCGTGCCGACACGGAAGTTTGTAATTCATACACTTATGTTGATTACATTTTAATAGAAATACTATTTTCTCGTCCAATTAATGTCTTGAAAATATTTGAATTGTTATTCCATGGGAATATTTGTTATGAGTATTGATGGATTATGTTATTGAATGTGATAACTTTATATATTATCACCATATTCTTGTGTTTCTTAGTTGTTGAGGGAAAGTTGCAGGTGTATTGCTTTGAGTCAAGTGCTCAACGATGGACTTCATTGAATGTCTGTATGAGGTAGGATATTTATCTTGTCTTGTTAGTATATTTTGTTATATAGCATACTTGAGATTAGAGTTGATTTCTGCAGTCATTTCCATCTGTTGTGGTTTACCCCATGCCATAAAGATATTTTCCTCATAACAGAATTGGCAACCATACTGGGGATAAAATATTCTTTTCGAGGTTTGGAGTGTTTTTCTCCTTTCATTACTCTTGTTTATATTGAGTTTCTTGTTGTTTGATTTCTTGACAACCTCTATTCATTTTGAGTCTGAGTTTCTTAGCCTTATCCTTAACCTGGCAGTGTTTTAATAAATATATGCAGGTTTTTTCTTGACAGTTGCGTACATACATGTGTTGTCCTTCTAAAAGAGGTGTATATATACAGTTTTATCCTGAAAAATTGTGTACACCATTCTTGTGTTCTTGGTTGTTGAGTTTGATACTTGTTGGGTAATGTTTTATGGTTCTTGAGTCTTCTTAGGTCTCTGTATGACTGTTAAGTGCCTGTAGAGTTATATAAAAGATTTCTTTGGTTGAATTTTCAGGCGGTGCCTTTCTCATCATCCTTTTCATTAATTGTCCTTGCATATTGGGTTGGTTGTTTTCTTCTTGATATCCTACTTGGTTTGTCTCTGATTGAATTCAGTAGAATCTTTACATCAAGTTGTTGTTCAGTCCTTTCATTTTCATTCCTTTATATTGAAAATACAAAAATATTAAACAGTTTTCATTTTTGGCATTTGATATTTTGGTTTCTTATCGTTGATGTTAGTACATGTACAAAAATATTGAATCTTATTTTGAATTGTAGAATTAAATTGAAAATTGCATTTTGAAAAGCTTATCATTTATTGGGAATTGAAGTTATGACTTTGCATTTTATTCATATTCATTTATTTTACTTGTTGATTCATAACATCATCAGTTTAATTGCCACACCTTTTTGAGTAAGAAAGGCCACTAAAAGCAACGTTGATAATTTAAAATTGATTAGAAACGATTTTATTTTCTAGGGTGCACAAACTAGCTTAGGATTTAGAGCCTTGGAATAGGATTTTGTGAGTAAACTTCTCCAAGACTATTAAATCAACATATTTGTCTGACTAAGGGAGTGGTGAAATCCATTGTATAATGGGTGACATCAGGAGGCTCCACTTACACTAGAGTTAAGCACAAGGACGCATGAAGTTGGTTGAGGGGATATCCCCCCAATACATTCTTAGCATCATATATATTTATGGGGATCTAGTCGTATATGTGTATCTTTCTAGTAACTTTACCTTTGTGAGAGGTGGTGCTTTCGAGGTTTTGGGCTTTTCTACCCTTCCCATATGGTAGACCTGAATTACGAGTGTTTTCCTACGCATCGGTTATATCGTGGTTGCTTATTTTCTTGACATAGGTACCACATAAGTTACTTGCAGGGGTTATTCTACAGGTGCCCTGGGTCAGATAAGGGTTGGACAACACACAACCTTTATGGAGGATTACCTCTCTGGGGGGATCTGACCAACTAGTTGTTAAGCCCACGAGGGAGTCTCCAGCCCCTCTTGGGAGAGACATACCTACTTTAGGGAGGGAGGCCCCTTTCAACCACTTTATCTTGTTTGTGTGCATATTGTCCTTTTGTTTATTTTGGTGTGCTCTTTGATTACTTGTTGGCCTTAGGATTTGTTTTTATATCTCAAGTCTTGAGTCATCATGGAGCCAGACCAACTTCCCTGTAGGTCTCACCATTTCTTATGATTACCACCACATCTTGAATCTTTTCCTTCTAAAAGGTGTAAAGTTATCAAACGTGGTACACACACCTCCACTTACCAGACTTGTGATCATACAAGGATGAGTACTGAATCAAGTCAGAAAGATACTGAGAGTCCTTCGACTACCATACCCACTATAGTTAATGATACTCCTTCGACACCTTCAACCACAATGGTTGTAGTGCCAAAATTTCCTATCATCACTCTTGTCCATCCTATAATGAATGCTAAACCTATAGCCACAAACCCTTTTGGGTCCCTTTGATACTCATTGGGATGCAATATCCAGTCCATCCCTACGGCCTATAGCCATTTTTCTTATGGTATGCCTGATTTCACATCACAATTTTCATCCTCCATCCCAGCATCTAATCCAAATACTAGTATTGGAATTGGGGGAATGGATCCTTCACATACTCCATTTTCGTTTGGCGGTGCTCATATCCCACAAACGACTCCTACAGTAGGAGGCCTTCCTCCTTTTCACCTCGATTCTAATCCTTGTCCTAATACTCCTGGATGGAGTGGTCAACCCGGTGGACAATATGTTGCTTACAATCTATCCTTTACACCTACCTCCTCTGCACCAATTCTGACCAACACATTTGGCACGACGAAACCACCTCTATCCTTTGAATTCACACATGGAGGAGGTCAATTTCATAACTTGGGAAACCCCCAACCTGGAGCTACTCTAGTTGGGGGAAACTTTTACAACCCTCATCATAACGTTCCTACGGGAATGGTTCCCAACCAACACTTCATGAATCAATTTCGACGAGGGTCTTTCAATCTCGGACGAGGCCATGTTGCATACCATAACCCTGGATGGGTTGCGATTCCCCAACAATAATCTTTCCTGGGAGCTTGGGGCCAGATGTCGCAACCTCGTCTCCCTTTTCTGGCCACACTCAATCTTCCAGACTTGTCTAGATTAATGAATGACCCTGTGAGTCATGATCTGACATGTCCCCCCGTTCCCACCAAGCTTCCTTCAGATATTGCAAAATTCAAAGGAAAGACTGGTGAGGATCCCAATTATCACATCACTACTTTTCATCTTTGGTGCTCTTCGAATTTGCTTAACGATGATTCTATTTTTTTAAGATTGTTTCAACACACCCTCATGGGGGTTGCAGCGAAATGGTACATAGAGATACCAAGGGGGATGTAAGAAACTTTTAATCAAATGGTTTTAGTCTTCCTCAACCAATTCCAATTGTCGGTTCGTTACAATGCTAGCATAGAACTTTTGTTGGGCTTCTGTCACAACAAAGCCACCCATATCTCAGATCAAATCCAAGAGTGGCATAGATGGAAGAGGTTGATCAAGGCTTACATACCTCCTGAATTCCTACTAGAGTGGTTCTTTAAGTCTCTACAACCTTATATTTCAAAGGATGTTTCTACATCTGGGGTTACATCTAAGGAAGAAGAGGTTTTTAAAGCCCATCATTTAGATATTATATATGCTCAATATGGGATGTTATAAGAGATTCTTCCAGATGCACTGAGGTCAAACTATGACCCTAGACAAAATCCCAGTCCTCATGATGATGGCATTGTGGGCTCCACCAATGTGAAATTTGCAGACTTAGTGACAAGCCAGTTGAAAGAGTTGTCTCTAAACCACTTTGTAGGAGGTCCAACTTCATCTATGTCCTCCACTCCCACTCAATCGGTAGATGTACATTCTATGCAATCATCAACCAACCCAAATGGTAACCAGCAACCAAGAGGGAATAAAAATAAAGGACGTGGTAACAATCGTAAGGGTGGGAAGAATAATAATAAAACCAAGGACAACGGTAATAATTAGAATTCAAATAATAATGTTGGTGAGGGAAAGAAAGAAAGGAGAAATGTGAAGTTTTGCTACAAGCTTTGTATAGACGATCACATTACCCACTTGTGCCCAAAACTTGCGGAAGCTGTGAGGATTTTATCTCTCCCACCCTTTGTGCTGAATAATCCTTTTCCACATAATCAACACAGAGCTGCGAGCTCCTCGAATGTTGGAAATGTGGCGATTGGGATTCAAAACCCACCGATGCAATATGATGATTGTCTATGCATCAATATGGTTAATTATGAGGTTAATGTAGCCACTCAGTCTCGCGATTACAGTTCTTCACAGACTATACCTGGTCTAGAGTCTTCCTCTCCTCTAGAGATTCCTTTCCAGATCAAAAAACTAGAGCCTCTGCCTCATATTCTGAAAGGAGTAATCAAACACTCTACCCACAATATTAATTCTAGAGATGCCCAAAATTACTCTATTGTTGAGGATTTGGGTCAAACCCTTTGTGAAAGGTCCTCTCTTGAGGTACTCCAGACGTGTCCTTCACATAGGAATTCCTTGTTATCTACGTTAGGAGCTCTAGATCCCAGTGGCTCTAAAGTTATCAAGTTTGGCATCACGGATGTGAAGCCTCTCTTTCCTTGCCATGTGGAATTCCAAATCCACGTGGGTTACTCAAAGTATACCATCAAACTTACTATTATTGATGAAGGTGTTGCAACATGCGTGATGTCCCTGGTCTGTTGGAAATCCCTCGGCTCTCCAACCCTCTCTCAATCGTCGACCATGTTGACTTCTTTTGACGGTCCTTCTTTCCACCCTCACGATATTCTTCCTTCCTTCCCAATTCATTTAGGTGGGAAGATGGTGGAGGTGGATGTCGAGTTGGTTGATGCTCCCCTCGACTATAACTTGTTACTAGGATGCAATTGGACTTAATATTCTATGACTGCAATCGTATCGTCCATCATTCATACTCTTTTCTTTTCCCACAATGGGAAGATCATGATGACCAACTAGTTGTCCTTTGCATATGATATCCCTAATGTATCGATTGGACCATTGATCCCTGTGATCGAAAATTCTCAACTGACAACTAAGAATATCGGTGTCGGAATGTATTCATCCCTTATGGGTACCTTCGACTTCATGGCACCGGTTAATCATATCTATGCCATTTCCAATAGGTCTTCTTCGTCAATGAGGTCCATTCCTTTCCGAACTTCGTATTTAAATGATCCTTGGACCCTACCTTCCTCGACTACATATTCTAAAGGTATGTCACATAATGGAATGGCTATGCCACTATCGACATCACATATATCATATCAATATGTTCTTGAC
The DNA here is from genome assembly GCA_010110895.2 of Picea sitchensis. NCBI lineage: Eukaryota > Viridiplantae > Streptophyta > Pinopsida > Pinales > Pinaceae > Picea > Picea sitchensis. The sequence continues at coordinate 9,373 of SNQJ01S0233672.1, forward strand.
TCTTCCGTCAATTTGGATCCTGTTACCTTGTAGACGGATGAGGAGGATCATGTTCTCAAGATTGTATGGGCCACTTCATCGTCTTGTTCACATGACTACCTCGATTATACTTTAACCTTGGATGAAGCAATCATATAGGCCATGAATGGTTCTGATAGGCCATGGGATGATATGCACCATTGCTCTTATTTTCTCCCATATCTTGCTAGAATCGAACAAGATCATTTTAGGTCTATCTTGAGAGAGATAGTCGTTCACGCCGTAGTTGTCGCGCACCTTTTAAGCTACCATGGCTTAATCACTCTTAAAAGGAAAATTTAACACCACTTGGTACCTAACTCATACAGGTATTATATAATCCACATGCATTTAAACAAATAAACACATTCTACACAGAGTATTCATATGAGTTACTACCATAATTAACAATCAATAGCGTTTCATACTAATTCATATACACAGCGGAAATCATGATAACATAAGCAGTAGAGTCATGCAAAACATGATTAAAACATAATTAGATGCTTATCTTTTAACAGTGATAGAATCCACCAACCAAGTGCAGGCCTTCTGCGAACCTCCCAGCCTTAGACCACACTACTCATCAGCTCAGCAGTGGGTCACCCCCGAGCTGGGACTAAGCTCCACCCCGAGACAAGGAATCCTAGGTTAGGCTAAGGTTATAGGGAAAACAACACATAGCCATAGGAAGGGATTCTCTCCCAGGAACCACCCACACTCACTGCCCACGGAACCTCATTCCGCACATGCATGTTCCACCCCAGGAGTATACACCTTCTCTGTCACCTGGACAGTCCTTCGGCTGCTAACCTCCCTTGCCTTGGGTTACAGCAACAGACCGAACTGGAAGTCTCCGGGATCTGTGGCAACTACAGGGTTCCTTCTAGGAGTTCTCTCCTTCCTCTACACACTCTCTTGCCTGGAGAGAATCTCTCACAGGTCAACAAACCTCCCACACAGTCCAGCACTGCGTGGCCACACAACCAACAGAAAAATAGACACGGCTTTTTCTACAGGCTCAGCAATGGCAAAATGGCTCAGGGTCACAGCTTCGGAATAGAGATCTCACGCACAGGCTCGATCTCGGGCAGTGGATGCACACGGATTCTCTAGACACAACACGGGCTTTTTCAATTCAAACAGAGGTGAAACCGGCTCTTTCAGAATCGATCACAGGTTTCTGGTTCAGTATGAAGGTATACACAGGTTTTTCAGTTCAGAAGGTGTACGAGGTTTTTTTCTGCAGAGCTCAGATCATTCGTACAGCTCAGAGCCCATACACCCTCAGACAATCCACTCGAATGAGAGAGTGAACCCCCCTCACGGTCCACCCAAACTGTTTTATTCGCATGCACCAGGGTCGACACTTATCGCCCTGGAGACTGCATGCATTCCACTAGCACGCATCACCTTCCCTTGGTCAGGAACTTAGGATAAAAAATATATAAATGGCACATGTTCTTTTGGAATAATAATAAAATATTATTCCCAGGCTTAAGCACCCCCTAGGCTAAACACCTAGCCCCTTTTCCCACCTTCGAGCCCCTAATCCATTGCCTTCTCTGTGGAAACTCAGTCCCCCTTCACTCATTCATCGTGGTCGGTCTGCACCTTGCAGTGTTTACAATTTTATTAAATGTTTTTGCATATATACAAGTACAAAATCAGGCCCTTGGCCTCCAACCCTTAAGCTCTCTAGCCTAACAATCACATAAGCCCACCGGCTTAT
>SNQJ01S0233674.1:0-13929 GCA_010110895.2 Picea sitchensis
ATCTTGGGAGATGCCTGACATTGCCTTAGCCCTTGTAAGCCAAGGCTTTGTCCAGACATCGCCCCAGTAACTCCATCGGTCAATTTTTTTTTTAATTTGTTTTTAACTTAGTTGTTATAGTCAATGTTTTCTTTTTAAATTTAGTATAATGTAAAAGGCATATTTTTTTTTCATATAGGAAAAATGGCAGGGAAGAGATTATCTATGAATGTATCTAGATAACGACCTACAATAATGGCATCCAAAATTGCAACTCAGACCTCCATGAATGATATGCAACAAATTGATAGCACAAAACCTAAACTATCAATAGCAATGAAGAATGTTAGAGAGTGGAAATCTGTAGAAGGTGAAAATAAATTGGAATATTCTTCGTTATTTAAAGACAAGCAAGGCAACAATGGAGAACGTTTATATTTGTATTGTGCTGAGTTTGAACATGTGCAAGGAAATTATCAGGCACTTGGATTGTTACGAGATATATGTTTGGTGCCAGATACATATTGTTTATGCACTCATCAAACAAGGAATGACTTATATCAAGATTAGATATTGTTTGAAATTGAGAAATTATAACAAGGATGAATGTTTTACAGAATTATGTGCATCCATCATTGATGACATTGAGAAAGACAATGTAACTATTTTATTTTTTATTTTTGTATCCTTTATTATTTTTAGTATCAGATTAATTTTTTTATTTTATTTAACATAGAAATGTTATATTTTATTTTTATATGATTTTGCTGAATGAATTTCACATATGTTAGTGGGGATTTACTCTACAGAGAAAAATATCATGGATGTCATTAATGCTTTTCATATTGAAAAGACACAAGAAGGAAGGAAAAAGAAACAAAAAGTAACAGAGGTTGAAGCTACAAGAGTAGACAGAGAAGAGCATGAAATAAGAAAGGAAAGTCTTCATTCTAGAAATCGTAAAAAGGTTACATTTGAAAATGAGGAAACTCCAAATACATATTTTTTTGAGATCAATCCCAATGAGGTTAGCACTCCTCACAAAACAAATAAACAAGATAAACAAAAAAGAGTGATGGGCGATGATGATTCCATTCCTATTCATTATGAAGAAATCGTTGATTTAGATGAAACCCGTTTAAATCATAAGAGGATGAAAGAAAATATTGTTGATGATGAAGAAGCCATCATTAGCTATGATGTAACATCCCTCTCATGCGTGCACTGAGTGGACTTATTATTTGAGGACACTTGCTTGCAAGTGATCCATATTATTATACTATTGGGTGTATGATTATGATTATGAGTCATTTTGGATATGATGACATGCTATTTTTTTGTTTTGACATAGACATGTGCTATTGACTGAGTTCTCCTGAGTGTGCAGGACTATGGACGTTGATGATGCAGAGGCATCAATGAAACCCCTTGGACTCTGGATCGAGTCAGGGAGTGGACTATAGGGTTTTTATTATTGTTGATATGACATATGCACATTTGGTTAGATGTTATGATGATTGATTTTATTTCTGACATGATTCGCTGATGATGTAGGATGATGATAGCCTGCTGACCAGACTCACATGTGGAGTAGAGGGGTCACGCACGACAACCAGAGACGTTGAGGGAGAGGTGTGGACAGTAGCCCTGCCACAACCTACTAGCACTCATGTTGTGGATAGAACTGTAGGTTAACGATTACCTAGTTCGAGAATACCCACGATGCAGTGAGGGTAGGTTGCGACAGTCACTAAAGATGATTCTAAGGGGTGTGCAATAAGGCATGGGCCTTATTCCTTAGAGGCCCTTAGTCCCCCACAAGATCACCTGGCGGAGTATTGACTCCAGGGGTTTTTTATGTCTACCAAGTCAGTCAAGAAGCAAGTGGCACCCTTGGAGCACCTAGTGCATCCTGAAGGGCACATCGCATTGTTAACTAATAAGTGAATAAACCTAGATGGACTTAAAACTAATAATGTGATAAGAAAGATTTAAAAACAATTTCCCTAATAAAATGTCGCCCAACCTAGGAAAATGAAATATATATATAATCACCATTAAACATGTGACGAGAAGGGGGTAAGAAATTCAATTAATTTATAAAAATCAAATTACTTGGGGTGTTAAATTTTTTTAAAAAGGAAAGGATTGTTTTGTTACATATGCTAATTAAAAATTTATTAATTAAAAAGAAAAAGGGTAAAAAGGGTAATTTTCTATACTTGCTAATTTGATTTTTAGATAAAATGGGAAAAGAGGGAAACTTAAAAGAATTAGGAAACTAAGGGAAAAAGGGGAAACATAAAGAAAAAGGGAAACATAAGAAAAAAGCAGAATGACCAACTTAGTAAGGAACCTTGCCTTTAAGAACTTTCTAAATTGAACTCAACTAGGAATTTAGTAAGGGCGTAAGTCATTAAAATGTGTAAGGGAATATGGGGACACCTAGGATTGATTCTAGGAATTCTTTTAGGTGGGTGAGAAAAATAGGAGTAATTAATTAATTAATGAAATTAATTTATGGTGCAACGAAGCGGATTGGTGACATGTGTACAGGGGAGGATTTGTTTGAATTAAATTATTGAAAAATAAATTAAATGGGAATTTGGGAAAGAAATCACTTAGAAACTCTATATAAAGGAGGGAGGAGGAAGAGGATGGATCTATTCTTTCATGTGTAATGTTACGCTGCAGAATTTTTGACTTGACTGAATTATCTTGTGGGACTTGTGATACCCAACTCGATGATGAGTGGTAGCTCGACCTTGTGAGGTGAGCTGGGAGCTATTTCTTCTTTTTTTTAGTGTGTGTGGCCCCTTTACGGCTTGGGGGACTAAGGGGAAGAAGAGTACCCCTAGCGTTGGTTGGGAGGTATCAGTGAAGTCACATCTGTCGGCAAGCAGGAGCTGGACGGACTGCGCGGGACAATGACTCAGAGCTGTCACCTTGGGCTATGGTACGCGTGCTTTTATTTTGGCATGGTAGATTAGTATTGATCTTGCGCTTTCATTTCTGTACTTTTATTGTGTAAAGAAAAGTGTTTTACTTAGTGTTTTTAATCAAGAACTTAAGATCATCATAGCTTTATGATCATTGCATCGATTTGATCTCCTTGGCCACCGATCCTTGATTGCTATGACTGTTATGTTTTTTTTATTGATTATTTTAAGATTTTGTTCTTTATCTTTCTTCCTCGTCCCTAGATCATCAGTCCAAAACTGAGTAGTTGGCCAGGAGTTAAATCTACGGTCGTCACTTCAGTGTTAATAGACCTATAGATCATAATATCCTGCTTTTCTATGCGTGGATGATGAGCGAAGGATAGTGTTGCCCAACCGTCTACTCCTGTTGATTGTTCCTGGTGGAGTGATTGTCTTGCACCTTGTTGTGATTGATTACCTCTGCGATTTTTTATCCCTTCCCTCAGCGAACCGCTTATGATCCTCCATGTTTGATCTCTACATTTTGAAGCATTTCCTGGTGAAGTATCTTTGCATTGTCAATACATTTCTTGGTAGTTTAAGTCCCCGTTTGATACATTTCCTAGTGATTTTATGGTATGTTTTTTTTATATACGTCTAGTTTGCCAATTAACTCTGCGATTATCACCTTTGGGGGTGAATTGACTTTGCGATTTTTAATACATATGGTCTGCGATTTATTACTTGAGGATGAAGTTTACTTTTCCTTTGGCCATTGGACTGTGTTTAATTATCTTTTTTTACTCTGTGTTTCTGAATTGTAGTTTATCCCTGCGTTTTAATTTAACCCCGATTTTACCCATAATTTCATTGCATTTCTGAATTGTAGTTTATACCTACATTTTTATTTAACCTCGATTTTACCCACGATTTCATTGTGTTTCTGAATTGTAGTTTATACCCATGTTTTTATTTAACCCCTCTTTTACCCATGATTTCATTGTGTTTCTGAAGTGTAGTTTATACCTGCGTTTTTATTTAACCCCGATTCTACCCACGATTTCATTGAATTACTGTATCATTTAATTGTTGATTGACAACGAATTTCTAGACAACAATTTTATCACCAATCCATCAGCGACTACCATTGTGTTAAATAGTGATTTGCCCCATTTTTATTGACCACGATTGTGATGAACCAACAAATTTGTTCCTGGGCATACGTTTTTTTTTGTGTATCTGGGCATCCTCAATGTTAAACCAAGTGTTTCCATGCCTGGGAGTTTCATTCTTAATGCCTGGGCATTTTGTTTTAAGTTCTGGGCATTTGTATTGATTATCACAGTGGTTTTATTTTTCTGACAACCACCTTACCCCTTTGATTGACTACGTCTTCATAGATAGCATATCTTGACATCGTTTTTACCTGTGTTTTTAATTTTATTAATCTTGCCTGTGTTTCTTTTAATGAGACTGACCTTTAATTGTTTGTGTAATTGTATATCTAATGGACAACGGGTATATTTAATGAGACTGACAGGTAATTGATTAATTTAAACAGAAAGGAAACAAAACAACATTCATATAGACGACATTCTAATTATTTAATAGACAGAGATAGGGATAAGATAGCAATTGCATTAGCATGTATATGAACAATGAATTGATTTATTTTCTAGACAACGACTTGGATTTAGAACAACAATTAAAATAGAAATTTGCTTGGCAATTCCTTACAGCGATTAAATACAACATTTATTTAACAACATCAAAGCAATACAATAACATTCATGTCAGAGAATTATAGTTTAATTGGTTGTTGAATTCATTTTATTTATTTATTTGTAGCCTTGTCAAATTAAACAACAATACATTGGTGGTTTAAATGGATATATTGATCAAGCGCAATGATTTCATTAATCGTTAGTGCAACTTTTATTTTATTGGTAGCATTTATTGGTAGCATAGCAATTTTATGAGATATTACGCTAAGTTGCGACAGAGATCTATAATATCTAAGGTGTGGTAGAGAGTAATATATAATAGGCGAGATAATACATAATTACCTTATCTAATGTACCCCTTGAGTGATTAGAGATTGAGGAATTAAAGGTTGATTGTTATTCAAGGAAAATAATAAATTTTATTAATAATAAATGACACACAAGTTTGCTACTGATTTTTATCAAAATAATGGGATATCATTTTAGACAAGTTATAATGTTGAGTTATAGGATTTGTTGGTTATAACAGTTCACTCCTCACCCTCAAACAGTTTGCATAACAATTATGGTTATGGTTGTGATCGAGTCATTTAATAGAGTGCACAAATTAATTGAGAGATGTCATCTGTGTCTTGTCGACCTGTTGCTTGGGGGTGTGAGTGTAGTCTTCTTGTCAATTATTTCGACTCCTAGCGCACTGGATTTTCTTGAGTCCTTGGTCCAGTTAGGTTATGTTACGCCATGTTTATTGTCGTGTCTATCACCTAGGGATGGCATGATTCCAAATGAGGGGATCATGGCCACCCTATTGGATAGAAATGAATGATAACTTGGTCAGAGTCGGTGCTTCCCATTCTGGGTGTTGTTGATCGTTGTAAGTTGTTGTTAGCACTTGGGTTGTAATGCCTTCATGCGTTTGGTTTTTGCGTTATTGAGGTTTTAGTTATTGGTCATCGATACAGTTGTATCAGGAATGTGGATGTTGTCCCTTAGCCTGTAGGCATCATCGTGTTGTGTCGTGCGGGTAGTCATTTCTATCTGTCCTTGATTTTCACATGTTTCGCCCAGTTGCTCGTTGTGCTAATGTTAAGTCATCACTGTATGTTGCTTGATCTGCGTTCATGGTGTTCGTCATCAGTTGTGTGGTTCAACTATTGTCATCATTACCTTCATGCCTAAAAACAAAAGAAAACATGCACCTTCTACTTCGTTGGTAGTCGTAACAGTTGGGGTCTTTACATATGGTATCAGAGCGAGGTTTCAACCCGCGACTTGGGATCACCATGACTTTCATTGAGATGATATTTGATTATAATGTTGCTAATTAAGTTTACTTGTATTTTTGCAGGTAATGATGGTTAGAGGACGTCGCAGAGGCAGATGACGGGGTGCTAGGGGAGGAGGCGCGATGCCTCTAGTAGCATCCACGCTTGAGGGGTCTAACCCCCAGGGAGACTAACAGGTTGTCGGATAGAAGCAGATAGCAGTGGGTGATGTGGTTGGGATGATGAGGTCTTTTCAACACATGTCTGAGGCACTGTTCATCCATTTGGACAGAGACGAGGCTAGGGTGTCTGTACCCCCTGAGGGTCCACCGCACGCTCTGGCTAGTACTGGTAGCATTCACCGCGAACTCGAGAAGGTCAAATTTCCTGAGTTCTTTAGTGCTCCGGACGGCACAGCCGTCAAGGCATGGTTGGAGAATATGGAGATGTGCTTTTCACTTTGCAACTATACCTCCAACATGAAGGCCCGCATGGCAGTCTTCAAACTAAAGGGGAGCACTCTTCTATGGTGGAAGACGCTCCTGCCACAAATGAGCATGGTCATTTGTTGGCACAAGGGAAGACCCAGGGTTCAACATGACAACAACACACCAAAAAAACCCTAACTACCAGCCCTTTTGGCAACACCTGTGAAGCAGATGAAGTCTCACCTGAGATAGAGGCAGGGGTGGTTGCAAAACTCAAGTGTCGAAGACCTTAGTTGGGACATAGATCTGTGATTGTAATACTTAATAGAGCACTCAACACCGATAGTTCATCAATATTCAACCACCATTATATTGCGCAGATGGGACAGAGCATCACATCATTCACTCAAATATGATGTATTTAAGAACTTATCATAAATAGATAGGTTAGATTTAGCAGATCAAGCACTAAGCACATTCATATAGGTCAAATCTAACATTCTTACACATCATTAGCACAAAGCATAAGTAGATTTATCTATCTCTATCAAAGAACTTAGCAAGAGAAGACATAAACACATCAAGATAAGGCACAAAGCAGAACAACATAGTGTTTACGTGGTTCAACCCCTCCCTGGGGCTACGTCCAACAACTCTTCTTCTTTATTGTCTTCAATCAATCGGTCACAAGCATAGAGCCACCAAAACCCTACTCCGCATAGGACAAGAGATCTGCGCACATCGCTAGATTCTTCTTCCTCGCGTTATAGCACAAAGCCCTCCATAGTCTGTTACAACTATTATAACCCTATAATTATAGGATCAACTGGTGACTGAGATGTTATCCCTTTACTGTGTTTGGTTGCCAAATAATTTTTCATTCTGTAAATAATTTGAAAAAAAGAAAGAAAGAAAAAGAAAAAGAAAGAAAAAGAAAGAAAAGAAAAGAAAAGAAAAAGAAAATGAGAAAAGAATAAAAGAGGGCATAAAAGAAATTGAATAAATCCCCATGCAATAACAATGACCTAGTCCATACAGTTTAAGCATGGCCAATTCCTTTTAAATTGATGTTGATAAGATTAGTGAGTAATCTTGGCTAAACTGTTTAATCTTAGCCAAGCAGTTTAGGTTAGTTAGTGAATAAATTTGATCAAACTGCCTAATCTTGGTCGAATAACGCTAGGGTAGAATAATTTCTTAGTCCAACAGTTTAATCTAGGCTAAATGTCATAGGTAAGTAGGTTAGAGCATAGGTTAGTTGGTTTTATTTCAATAAACATGCATGATGATCGATGTTGAACCATATCTTTGATGTTTGAAAGTTGGATGCCTAACCCCCATGGTGAAAAAAAGTAGGGAAAGCTAGGCAGACCCACATAAAGAACTTGTCCTAAGGTTTTGGAGAAAATATGATTTTTGCGCTGGCAGATTAAAGAGAGTGCATAGATGAACAATGGAGGTGTTGGCACTTAGATCTACGGTCAACAAGTTTTTTCGCACCCCCCAGACCGTTCTACCTTTAATGGTGGGGGGCGGGGGGGGGGGACCGGAACTAAGGGTAAAAAAGCGCACATCTAAATGACTGAGGCGTTGGCACTTAGATCCACGGCCAAGATTAAATTTCGGACCCCCCGACCGTTCTTCTTTTAATGGTGGGGGGGGGGTCCGAAAATTTTGTTAAACGATGCACTCAGATCTACGGTCCAGTGGCAGGCACACCAATGAATGGCTGATGACATTTTTCGGACCCCCCCCCGACCGGTCTGATTTTAACGGTGGGGGAGGGGGGTTCCAGAATGGAACGGTTTTTTGGCAGGCCCATCTGCTAATGTGGCAGGAATCTATTGCACCAGACTCCCACCACTTACCACAAACCATCTTACCACTTACCATTTACCACTTTTTTGATATACCCCCACCGTCCCGTGACATCATTTTCCATTATCTTCCCCTAATGGTCCCATCTCATAACTTTGTCAGTGTTTTTCCCCCTACTCACCCATCATAGGTCCCTTCGCCATTGTTGATCCTCAATCAAACGCCCTCCACATCACCCGATCGTACTCGTCACTCATTTTTTCCTGCCATCTCACGCTCCAAAGGACCCATTGGCCATTTATTACAGGCTAAGTTATCCGTAAGCCTGTTGATCTGTCCCCCTGCACCCAACGGGTATTCGTTTGCTCAAAACTAACCTTTTCCCCTCATTCACCCATTGTTCACCTTATCCCCACACCAGAAAACCTTTCCTTGTCTTCTCTCCATTCTCAGCCAACAGTCCAAAACCACAGCCTTTCCCACTAACATTTGTGTTTAAATTACAGGTATTGTTTTTAGCGATGGCACCGAAATCCAAGAAAATAGAAGCTGAGGAAAATCCTTTCCTCCCACCTCCTATCGACCTTGACAGGATCCCCTTGGCCGACAAAGATCATCTAATCTCAGATACAAGGTGCAAATTTGACTTCGGGGATTTGTAGTCATGGCTCAAAGACATTTTCTTAGATAAGAGCAACGAAATTGGGCTCTAGGAGTCCAATATTCCTCTATACCTTTTCCCCCAGATCCATCATTTCCCTAAATTTGCCCTCAAATGTCAGGCTCATTACCTCCATGACCAGAGAACCATAGTCTTGTCATCAAGGGAAACTCTGTTCATTATCACACCAGAGGCCATTGATCAGATGATGCAGATACCCAGAACTGAGTTCGCCTTCCATTTTAATCTTGAAATCATAACAAAAATATACCAGAAGCTATATTTCCCTCAGAGAGCCCAGATTTTTTAGATTTTCCTCCCACAGGATGCTCAGCTCCCCAAGTCAAATACCCCATATCCCTCCTCCATGTTCTCAGAAAAGGGCAATCAAATCATCTCATCGCTCTGTTCTCTGCTTGGTTATTTTTTAGATGAATGGGTGGATGAACCTATATTGGGTTTTCTGTCCATTTTCTCTACAGAGGAAAGGCCCACCATTCAGTTTGACTATAGTACTTTCTTGGCGGAGAGTATTCACAAACAACTTTCAAAATTCATCATAGAGGGCATGTTCCGGTATTCCTCCATACTGGCTAACATGTTCATTTTCTTTCAAGTGGACAGGTTCTTTTTCTCGATGCAGAAAATGGACAAGAATGGGAAGCTGGAAGTGGTAACATCTTGGACTTCACTACTCAGACGAAATTCCACGAAGTTCAGTTTCAAACAGTTCATTGAGCAGTTCTACCACCCAGTGGTGAGCATGCTCAGTGGCAACCAGAACCATGGATAAATGAGGACATTCAGAGGATCTTACACCTCTCACACCTTGCGAAAATAAGATATTGGTATCTTTACCAAAATCACACTGAGATCAGAGTATATGGATGCAAGTTAGCTCCATACAAACTACCCAAGTATTTACCCATGAGGATATTTTCCCTAGAGTAAATAAGAAAAATGATAAATTCAGATGACATAAACTTTGTGTCTCTGAAGAAGAAACAAAAACTCAGAATTAAAGGGAAAATAGGGTCTTTTATCTGCAATAGCTGAGGTATTGGGGAAGAGGCAAACAATTTTTTGAAGGAAATGAAGTTTGAAGTTAGTTTCCTGTGGCACTAGAATCCGTGTGGGATAATTTCAGAGATGAGGGTTAAGAATAAAAATGTTCCATATGTTCATATATCCAAGCCCTAGATAGAAAGGTTCGTGAATCAAACGGAGTGGAAGCCAAACACTCTAGAAGAAATAGAACAACAGGATCCTTCAGTTACTATCTCGCAAACAACCACACCATGGTCCAAAAGATCCAAAGGAGAAAAGACCCAGGAAGGATACTTCACCTTCTGTCACTAAAGTCTCGGTTGAAGTTTTCCAATTACATACCAAAAGGCCAAAATCCAGTCATGAAACTGACACGACTGGCGAAAGGGGAACCCAATCCACTACGACTATGAAAGGTGATCAGTCAACTCTTGTCACAAGCAACAAGCAGATCATGTTTGTAGTTTCATCCAAGAAACTGACAGATACTTCACTAGCCGATCAACCGAGTAAAGGAGGACCAAAGTTGAGTATTTTTGAGAAATATGACCTGAACAAGAAGAGGAATCAGACGCTAACCAGCAGTACTTATGCTCAGTTTTGGAAATAGACATCGACGTCATAGCATAGACTATTTTTTTCATTTGATACAGAGAAGGGTAGAATGCACATGGCTTTTCTATAGGCACAGGTGCCTGATCTAAAGACAATTACTGATTACAAAAGGGCAATGTTCGAGTTCCACATGAGAGATGTGCACCTGGCTAATCAAATGGATCTGCATAGGCAAACCTGAGAAATGGTTTTCTCCACTTTGGCAAGTGCTTCTACTTCGTCTTCTAAACTACAAGTCTGTTTGAGCAATGTATAGACACAACTAAAGTTAGAAAATATATCATCCTTTGCAAAGGATAACATAATTAAAATGTTGGAAGAATTGGTCCTCAAGATCGGGTATGACCCCTCGAATGTGAAAGAAGTTGAGGAGATGCTTAAAAAGAAAAATGATGATATAGCGTCTCTGAGGAAACAACTGAAACTGCCACCAACAGAAGATGCAAAGATAAAGGAGATAGCTGAGACAGAAGGTGAGAAGGATGAGATGCTCAAGTTGATCATGGAGCAGAATGCACAGTTGAAATAGATGGAAGAAGAACTGGAAAGGTTAGTGAAGGAGAAGGAAAAGTCAACTCCTATGGAGGTCATTCCATTGAGCGTAGTTCCACTCACAGGAGTAAGCACAACATCCACAATAGAAATTCCCTCAGCAATTCCACTGACAGCTCTGGAAAAGACAGTGGACCTAGTAAAATCCATGGAGGAGATGAACTTGCAAGAGACAGAAATTAGCAGACTTAAAAAGGAGGTTGATAACCTTCAGGAAATTAAGTCTTCTTACCAAACCAACTACTCCATGGAGAAACAAACATCAGACAAACTCAAACAAGAATTGTAGCAGCTTCAAAAGCAAACAGTGGTAGGCAAGACACTTGCTGAGACCAAGGAAAATATCTCGATGGACATCTCCAAATCCATAAATGAAATATGGGCTATGGTGCAAATCATATTTGAGAAAAACGAACTAGTATAAAGGACCAGGCAGGCCATTGAGAAAATAAGAGCAGAACTGGGAGAAATGCCCATAAAAGCCACTGAGATCATTAAATTTTTGAATTCCAAAACCAGGGAAGTGTTAGAGGATTTGAGGATTGAAGACAGGATGGAAACCATCCTTGAAGTCAAGAGGGTCATGACCAAAAGAGGACTAATGTTGCAGTTGGAAGAGAAGGTCCAGACTATGGATGCAGGAGTGCAAACTTTTTTTAGCAAAATTGAAGCTCTGCAGAAGAAAGGACTCCCTGACTTATGGGTCCTAAATGACAAGTTAATGACCCTTCTTGATTATAAACGGAAGTTGGCCACAATGGCCAAATATAGTTCTAAATTTTCGGGAATACATGGAAGCATAACGGGTAAGGCGTTCTTAGAAACCTTGCAGCCAGACATCAGCATACAACACGAAATCCAATACATTTTCATATTCAAACCAACTTTTTCCAACTATGCAGAGATGGATGAAATATACAGATGATTACTCAAAGTCAACATTCCCAATAAACTACGATGGGAAGAGCTATGCAATCTGATCGAGTAAGAGATGAGGTGTCCAGGTCTAGTTAGCAATCCGATCAGATGAAGTCGTGTAGATGACTCACCAATGGTTTTCCCTAGAAATCGGCATGAAGATTTCAACACATCATCGACAGTTCCTGAAATTTTGTATCTTGTTGAGTTAGTTAGTTAAATTTAGGATCTACCACGTCCTAATCTTTAATGACAGGATTGTATGTAATTTTGATTATAAATACTTCAAACTTTGAAGTACGTAGGGTTGATCTTTACGCCCTGTAAGCCATAAAGACTGTAATTGTTTATCAAGAGATCTTCCAATAATACAAAGGGACATTTCATAGGATTCTTGTGTGTTATTCATTGGTGATGTTTATTTCTCTGTGTTAAATGTTTTTCTTGCTCAGTCGTCATATTGTTTTTCTAATCTGATCTTTTAAAAGTAGTGTATGTTGTAGGATTTATCTTTGTATACCCTGTCTCTGACTTTAAAGATCTAAATGTTTGTCTTTTGATGTTATAGTGAAGTAATTCTTAAATGCTTCTTTATTGTAATTGATTTTCTCGTCTTTTCTACTATCCATCACTTTACTGCCAAAGAATCCAGTGAATGCATTAACTTTCCCTGTGAAATATTTTTTTTATTCCTGTTCAGATTTCTATCCTTATAATACATACCCCATAGCCCAATGGATGTGTAAACCCTATTTCAGCCAACTTTAAAAAAAGAAAAACAAATCGTTCAATTTTATTCTTCTTAACTAGCCTAATATCTCAAAGTCAAAACATATCTAAATCTTACAGAGAGATCCCTCTCTGAAACTGGCAGGGCTAGATTCCAGTTTTGAAGTGGTTGAATAAAGTTACCTTTGGAAAATTTCTTCTACCCTGACAACCTCTGGGAATTTACAGAGCGATAACATAGTGGCGACCATACTGGGGAACTGAACAAAATTTCAATCCCACGATTTCTTTTCCTTAGAAGAAAAATTTATTTCTGAACTAATCGTAAATCTGAGAAAGAGATAATGTTCATAGGTTATTAAAAGTTTGTACATAGAAATTTTGAATTCATGAAATAAAAATATATAAAAAATTAAAAATATGGCTCCTAAATAAGCTTATACTCGATCTCACCCAGATCCAGAACTTGCAGTAGCAATTGATAATCCACTGAAGTTACTCAGAAAGAAGACCATCTCAGAAGGTTCAGGGAGTCATAGTCCCCTTCACAGGTCCCTTTCTCTTCCAGAGAAACTTGTTTCCCGCTAGGATCTCGAGTTTGACACCACTGTTGAACAAAGCATGTTTAGAATGAAATATGATAGCTTTGTGACTGAAACCTATTTAGATCAAACCATCTTGCAACCCCAGACCCCTAAAATACTATCTCTGAGGGCTAACCCTGATCAAATATTTCTTGAGGAGTTTGACAAGCCATAAATTTTGATAGAAAATCTCGATCAAGTTTTACACCAAACCCACTTCCAACAGTCGGTCGAATTTTCTGCCATAACTATTGTTGCAGCTTCTGTAAAATCTCAACCCGCTCACTCTGTGCCGGTTACTCCTTCATCCTTTGCGTCTCCTGTCATTTCCCCACCCATCATCCAGGTTGTTTTCCCGCCTCCTCCACCTATCATGGCATCCAGATATGCTCCTTTGGTGTTGGCCGCATCTTTACACGCTATGCCCTAGGACTATCAAACAAGACTTCCACAGTTTAATGGTACTGGACCCTTGAATGCATAGCAACACATTGATAAAATGAATGACTATTTTGACTTGCAGGAAGTGGATGAAGCTAACGTTCTGCAAGATACCAGATATATAAAATATGCAGAACAGAAATGAAATGCTAGAAATGACAGAATAACAGTAAAATATCCAGCATAATCTTCACAACACACAGAAATGATATACGAAATAGCAACAGAAATAGCACTTTGAATAAGA
>SNQJ01S0233675.1:0-14023 GCA_010110895.2 Picea sitchensis
GTTTCGGAGGTTAATGAGCATGCTCAGGCTCGCCTAAACCACTGAAAAGCGGAAGTTTTTCAAAAATAAAAAATTCAAAATTTTTGATTACCTGTATGGTTGCATATGGTTTCAAGGCTTCTTGGATGAAGTTCCCTTCTCCCTGAGAAGGCTTGTGACTTCCTCTTGATGAATACCAGCTTGTATTTCTTCTTCTATGGAGGTGGAAACTTGGGCTAGGGTTTCCAAATTTGTATGCTCTTGAGCTAGAGGTTGGGATTCTTTTATTTTTAATCTCATAAGTCTTAGCTACATGTACAACTTCATGTTCTCCCTCATCAATACCCTGTTCTTGTCTTTGATCTTGTCATGTTTTTCCTTGACAGTTTTATTAATGTTATGAAGTTCTTCATTTCTTTCTGTCAGATCTGTATTTGTCTTTTTAATAACCCTTATTAAAACTTCCATTTCGAAGATTTGTTGCAGAAGTTTCCTCACTTTCTGGGTCCTGGAAGCTTTGGGTTTTCTCGAAGAAGCTCCTACTGATGATTGATTTTGTTCCTCTAGAGGAGTAGGAGTAGGTAGGTTTGGGTATTCATCAACAACTGTATCAGTTTGTTGCTCTCCTTGTGCCTCATTATGCTTTGTTTCATGTTCAGAATCTGAATATGGGAGGTTTAAAGGATTATCCTCCATGGCCAAACCTTCAACTTTCTCTCCTTCCTCAAACTGTAATTTTCTCTTTGTTCTCTTCTTCTTGTCCAAGGAAGATTCTGCTTGTTGTTTCAAGGGTGAAATAGCCCTTTGTTTCCTTTGACTACTCTTGGGAGTAATAGCCTTCCTTGTGGCAATCTTATTGTCCTTGTCCTCTTGTGGTTTGTCAGTCTGGAATTCATTCTAGAAGAGAAAGTAATTCCATGCAACCTGCTTCTTCTTCAAAGACTCCTTGATAAGAAGAGTAATGAGTCCTTGATGGGACAGTCTGCTTGCCACCTTAGTGGGCTTAACTTTTACCTGCCTGGCCATTTTGGTGAGAGTCTTGTGGAAGTAAAAAGGTAGATTAATTGGATCTCTGCCTGTAANTCTGATTTTCTAAAAACAGAAAGCAAACTGTATTTACAAGAAACTAGGAGTAGATCCTCAAAATGAGGTCAATCTCTATCTGATAATCCTCAAAATGTGGTTGAAAAGTTGATGATGTGTAGCCTAGCCTTCCAAGGCTCTTTCGTTTGATCTCCTGAAGATGAAATTCGAGTTGGATGATGTGTCTTCAAACCCCTGATATTCTGCCTTTAAAAAAGATTCCAAATGTAGTTGAAAAACCTCTTTTTGACCTTATCCCTCAAAACTAGCCTTTAGATTTGACTTTAATAATTCATTACCTGCTTATTCAAAGAGGTTTCATTCCATTCCAACTCAAAAATTTCCAATCTGAGCAAAATTTCGATGAATCTGGTCATACAAGCTTTCGGTGGTTAACTGTATGAAATTTTAAGCTTCTTATCCACCGAAAGCACTGTGTTTCGGAGGTTAATGAGCACACTCAGGCTCGCCTAAACCACCGAAAAGCTAAAGTTTTTTTTAAAAAATCAAAAATTCAAAATTTTCGATTACCTGTATGGTTGCATATGGTTTCAAGGCTTCTTGGATGAAGTTCCCTTCTCCCTAACAGGCCTTGTGACTTCCTCTTGATGAATACCAGCCTGTATTTCTTCTTCTATGGAGGTGGCAACTTGGGCTAGGGTTTCCAACTTTGTATGCTCCTAAGCTAGAGGTTGGGATTCTTTTATTTTTAATCTCAGAAGTCTTAGCTGCCTGTATAGCTTCATGTTCTCCCTTATCAATACCCTGTTCCTGTCTTTGATCTTGTAATGTTTTTCCTTGACAGTTTTACTAATGTTATGAAGTTCTTCATTTCTTTCTGTCAGATCTGTATTTGTCTTTTTAATAGCCCTTATTAAAACTTCCATTTCGTAAATTTGTTGCAGAAGTTTCCTCACTTTCTGAGTCCTAGAAGCTTTGGGTTTTCTCGAAGAAGCTCCTACTAATGATTGATTTTGTTCCTCTGGAGGAGTAGGAGTACGTAGGTTTGGGTATTCATCAGCAGCTGTATCAGTTTGCTGCTCTCCTTGTGCCTCATTATGCTCTAGTTCATGTTCAGAATCTGAATATAGGAGGTTTAAAGGATTATCCTCCATGGCCAAACCTTCAGCCTTCTCTCCTTCCTCAAACTGTAATTTTCTCTTTGTTCTCTTCTTCTTGGTCGAGGAAGATTTTGCTTGTTGTTTCAAGGGTGAAATAGCTCTTTGTTTCCTTTGACTACTCTTGGGAGTAATAACCTTCCTTGTGGCTGTCTTCTTACCCTTGTCCTCTGGTGGTTTGTCAGTCTGGAATTCATTCCAGAAGAGAAAGTAATTCCATGCAACCTGCTTCTTCTTCAGAGACTCCTTAATAATAAGAGTGATGAGTCCTTAATGGGACAACCTACTTGCCACCATAGTGGGCTTAGCCTTAACTTGTTTCGCCATTTTGGTGAGAGCCTTATGCAGATAAAAAGGAAGATTTATAGGTACTCGGCCTGTGAAATGGTTTAGAAGCTTGAAGTGATAAAACATCACTCTATTATATCTCCCTTCGCATGTTATGTAAACAAATATTGCTTTCAACAAGGAATGCCACTTTGGTTCCAAGTAAGACATTGGAATATCCTTTTTCCAAATAAGATCTTTGTGAATAGGCAACAGATATGACCTAAACTCAATATTTGAAGGAACAGTTGACTTAAACCAACAATCCCCTCACCTGGGTAGACCTGTATACTCAACAATGGCAGCTTCATCAATGATAAACTCCTCCTTTCCTATTTTAGCAGACCTCCCATCATAAGAAATGGCAAAAGACTCAGCCACTTGTTGATGAAAATTGGTTAATTTTTCACAATATGAAAATACCCCAACCTGTTTGAAGAATTTTGCCACCTCCGGGTGAGTTTCTAGGTACGAAATCTCATCAAGTTCAGCCCTTAGGGCTGGTCCAGATTTTGACATTTTAAAAAATGTTGATGTGTCCCTGTCAATTAGGAGAATATGCATGCAAATAGGGACAGAACTTGAATCTTTAGGAACAGGTCAAAGTATGGTATGGCTCGATGAATAGAAGGTGTGACTCATCAAACAGAGAGTATAATTCGATAACGGAATCGATAACAGAGGATTTAACTCAGAGTTAATTCAGGAACAAGGTATATAATTCAGAGTAAGAATAATGACCATAGGTATGACTCAACATCATGATTTAACCAAAACTTGATTCAAACAACCAGTAAACTAAAATTAAGCCAAGACTTATTTCCAGGTAAGAGACAATATAGAATCGGAATATGACCGAATTGAAACTACCTGATGACTGGGTTGAATTATTCGGTTTGATACCTGGACGATTGATCGATTGCTGAACTCGAGACATTAATCATCATCTTGCCATAGTGAATGGGATTGTGAACTCTGCTAATGTGCCTGGTTGAGAGAATCACGGGATTGTGATATAGATGACAACTCTCGTATTCAAAATGAAATTAAATGGAAATTAAAAAGAGCTAAAAATAAATCATCATGATCTTGTAATCCCGTGGCTGGCAGTATTGAAAATCCACGTGATGTATCCTTACTATTATGCGAAATCTTATATGAGTTTCTGTGCCTCGCCGAAACTTAAGGGGAATCTGACAGATGAAGGCTGAGAGGACATTTCGGTATTAATTCATCAATGACCTGGAGAGCTCACCATTTGACATGACTTTCGGCGATTAGAAGTGATGATCACGCTCGCTTGACATCTGGCTCATGCGAAAGCATGAGTTTTTCCTTTGCGCATAGAAATGTTTTCGGTGGTTAATGGGCCTTTTATTTCCGCTTCTTAACCAGCGAAAACCACGACTTACTGTGGTTAAGAGCCATTTTTAAACCCCTTTTAACCACCGAAAACCTGAGATTTGAAAATTTGAATGCCAAGACCAAAGATGATACTTCTTCCAAGTTTACATCCAAAAAGCAGACCATATAACATACCTCAAAAATTTTGAAATGAATTTTTTGACATGTTTTTATTACCTAAAACTGAAAGCTTGACAATGTTATTTTAGGAGATAACAGGTTCTTTGAATTGTTGAATTATGTTGACTTCATATAGGATGAGAAGGTCAAAATCCAAAGGTTTCTAAGTGGGTTACCCTCCTTCTATAATGCCAAAATACAGTATGATAACCCCAAAACTTTGGAGGCAACCATACGAAGAGCAAAGCATCTTTATGAGTGTAGCCAAGGGAGGCCAGATTTCTAAAAAGTTTGGAATGAAAAGATGAAGAGTGAGAAGGATCAAATACAAAAGGGTTTTAAGCCACCCTTTTTCAAGAATAACTCCCAAAAAAATCAACAAGGTTAGTCAACCCAAAATGAGAAAAAGACCACAGATTCATTTGGGAAAAGGCAAAGGTAGCAGCCTATGTTGGAGATGCGAGGGAAATTACTTATATAGGGACTGCCCTCACAAAGGAGAAAGAATGAGGACTATTCACAACATTCAGGAGGTTGAAACAGTGGAAGACATGGAAGGAAACATGTCAAGAATTAACACAAACTTAAGCAACCAGCAAGCGAAATATCAATCCTCCATGATTGAAGTGGAAGGTAAGATTGATAACCGACCCATAGCAATTTTGATTGATTATGGAGCTAGCCATAGCTACATAAACTCTAATATTGTTGAAATATTTCACTTGCAAAGAAGTAAGAATAAGAAATCTTTGTTAGTTTAATTAGCCATCAAGGCTAAGAGGAAAATCAATGAGTTGGTTAAAGATTGTCCAATAGACATGAATGGACTTAACACAAAGGTAGATGTAAACATTACACCATTGGGTCCATATGGTTGTCTAATTAGCATGGATTAGTTGGAAAAACACCATGCTATCCTAGATTGTTACAACAAGAAAATTACATATCTTGATGAAGAACAGAAGCAGAGGAAGATTCAAGGCATTCCAAGGGATATAGTTGTTCGAGAGATTTTAGCTATGCAATTGAAAAGGAGTTTCAAGAAGGGATGTTAGATTATTGCATCCCATATGGAAGAGACAACCAAAGATAAAGTGGAAAACATTGAAGACCGTTTGGTCTTAAGGGATTTTGAATCTGTTTTTATATAAATACTAGGATTGCCACCAAAAAGAGACATTGATTTCTCTATTGATTTAGTGGCAGGAGTTGCCGCACTGTACAAGACACTTTACAGAGCAGGTATACCTGAATTGAAAGGGTTGTATATGCAACTTGAAGAATTGTTAAAGAAGGGGTATATACGCCCAAGTGTATCACCATGGGGTGCCCTAGTCATTTTTTTGAAGAAGAAAGATGAAACCTTAAGGTTATGTATTGATGCAAACAACTAAATAAGGTCACCGTAAAGAACAAATATCATTTTCCAATGATTGATGATTTATTCGATCAACTGAAAGGTGCAAGAATATTTTCCAAGAGTGACTTGAGATCGGGTTATCGTCAAGTAAGGATTAAGGAAGAGGACATTAGCAAGATAGTGTTTAGGACAAGATATGGGCATTACAAATTCACAGTAGTGCCATTTGGGCTATTGAATACCCGAGTTATTTTTATGTGTCTAATGAATGGAGCGTTAAGGGAGTACCTGGATAAGTCTGTAATTGTGTTCCTAGATGACATACTCATCTACTCTAAGTCAAAATAGGAACAAGAGCAACATTTAAGAATGGTGTTGCAAGTTTTATGAGAGCATAAATTGTCTGCTAAGCTAAGTAAGTGCGTCTTTTATCAAAAGAAGATCCACTACTTGGGGCATATAATTTTTACAGAAGGGATAGCAGTGGATCCTGAGAAGACAAAGACCATTAGAGGATGCCCAGTGCCAAATAATGTGACAGAAGTAAGATCATTCATGGGTCTTGTCAGTTATTACCAAAGATTTATAAAAGGATTTCCAAGGATTGCAAGCCCAATCACTTATTTGCAAAAGAAGGGAGTGGATTTTGAATGGACTTCCAAGTGTGAATAAAGCTTTAAGAAGTCGAAGGAAATATTGACAAGTGCACCCATCTCGAAGATTGCATATCTGGATGAAGATTTTGTCGTGTGCATTGATGCATGCAAGGAAGGGCTAGATACAATCCTTTGTCAAAAAGACCATGTGGTATGCTATTAGTTCAGAAAATTAAAAGAGCAAGAGAGGATTTATGCTACTCATGACTTGGAGTTGGCAACAATTGTACATGCATTAAAAATGTGGAGACATTACCTCATGGGATGGAAGTTTGAGCTAAGGATAGACCATTGTGGTCTAAAACATTTGTTTGGACAGCTAACGTTAAATGCCACACAAACTAGATGACTTGAATTATTTAGTTAGTATGACTTTGAGATTAAGCATATCAAAGGCAAATAAAATCAAGTGGTTGATTCACTCATAAGGAGAACTCATGAAGTGCATATTGCAACCATCAACATGTACAAGACTAATATGAAAGATCAAATTATTGCAGCAGCAAATTCAAATCAACGATATTTGAAAATAAAAGAAACATTACAATAAGGTAATTTACAACACAAATTTAATTTTTATGAGCTAAAAGAAGATTGAATTCTCAAGTACAAAGGCAAAGTATATGTTTCGAATTCCAATGAGATGAAAAATGTAGTGCTAAGAGAAACACATAATGTGCTATGTGTTGGACACCTAGGATATCAGAAGACAATTACAGTTGTGACAAGTCAATATTTTTGTTTGGGATTGAAGAAATAAGTGGGTAATTACGTAGCCAGATGTATAGAGTGCCAAAAAGTGAAGACAGACCATAGACACCCAACATAATTGTTACAGACATTGCCCATTCTAGAATGGAAGTGGGAAGTTGTCATGGTTGATTTTATTACAAAGTTTCCTAGAACAATGAAGCATCATGATTCCATCATGATGGTGGTGGATAAATTGAGCAAGGCATCACATTTTATTCTAGGGAAGACTACACATAAGGTAACAAATATTGCATAAATATATATGAAAGAAGTTGTTAGACTACATGGAGTGCCTAAGGTAATAGTTTTAGATAGAGATCCAAAGTTCACATCCAAATTTTGGAAGGGTTTGTTCAAAGGCTTTGGGACAAATCTAAATATCAGTATAGTGTGTCACCCAGAGGCAGATGGGAAAACAAAGAGGACTAACAGAATAATTGAGGACATGTTTAGAATGTATGTGATGTATCAACCATCAAAGTGGAAGGAATATACCCACTTAGTGTAATTTTCTTACAATAATGGGTATCATGCCTCATTAAAAATGAGTCCATTTGAAGCATCATATGGAAAAAGTGTAACACACCAATGAGTTGGGATAATCCAGTAGACAGAGAAGTTGTTGGGCCATATTTGTCAAAGGAAATGGAAAAGCAAATGGCAAAGATCAAGCAGAATTTAAAGACTTCCAAGGATAGGCAGAAAAGTTATGTAGACAAGAATAGAGTTTTTAGAGATTTCAAAGTAGGAGAACATGTGTTCTTAAAAGTGAAATCAAAGAGAAGTTCACTAAGATTAGGAAGTTTCCCAAAGTTTGCAGCAAGATATTGTGGACCTTTTGAAATCTTAGAAAAGATAGGGCTAATTGCATACATGCTAGTGTTGCCTATATTTATGAGAGTGCATAATGTATTTCATGTATCATTATTAAAGAAATATGTGTTGGACCCTAACCACGTAATTGATTGCAATGTGATCTAGGTGGAGCATGAAGAGGATTTCTGGGTGGAACCAATACACATCATGGACCAGAAAGTCAAAGTGCCTAGGAACAAGGCCATAGGTCTGGTAAAGGTTCAAAGGACTTGATATGGTCCTGAAGATATTACATGGGAGCATGAAGAAAACATGTGGGAAGAATACCCGCAAATTTTTGACAATTTTGAAGAAAACAGAATGCAAGACTTTGTTTTGAGCAGCTAGAGTTTTAGAACCACATCTCATAGTCCTAGCCAACTACGTTGGGGGACCTGATAAAAGAATGGCACATTACTTAGGTTATCCCTGATAAATGAATGGTACATTCCTTTGGTTAACCTCGATAAACAAATGGTGCATTCCTTGGATCAACAGTTTGATAGGAACAAGATATTTTAGTTGGAACTGTTGTTGGAGTTGTGAAACTGCAAAATTTTATTTTCCAAGTATTGTGATGTCAACTACCGAGGGGTCATGGACATAGATGGGGGATGAACTAATCCACAAGAGAGAAGAGGGTATAAGAGATTGCCTAAGAGGGGGTGCAAGGGGGAATTACCCGTGGATATTAATTCAACCCATTTTCCTAAATTTATCATTGTTATATGAACCTTCTAATTTATAATTGAGTGTTCCCAAAGCCAATCATTGAATGCATGTAAGAGGGTGGGTGTGAGAAGTAAGATAGGCTACTACGTCATCCATTTGGAGTGATCACTTGGAAAGGAACATCACAGTCCTCCCTTCCCGAGATTATTTTCCCTCGAGCAATCGTAAACCGGGATGCTGCAAAATTTGCTCACTCTCCCACGTGGCATCCCCTACCAGCCAATATCTTTACCTAACACGGTATTCTCTGATCACTCTGCTCCTAAATCTCCTTCCCTGGACTTCCAAAACCTTCTAAGGAGTTAGTATCATTTGTCCCCTCTCATCTAGTGGTGGTAACTCAATGGAAGTGGTAACATGTGGTGCTCATGCCTTCTTGAGGCATGACACATGGAAAACATTGTGAATCTAGCTACCCTCTGGCAACTCCAGCTCATAAGCTAGCTCTCTAACTCTCTAGGTCACCATGTATAGACCATAGAGGTGCGACCTCATCCTCTTAGCACCACCTCTCTTCAATGGAAATAATCTATGTAGTTGCACCCTCAAGAAAACCACATCTCCAATCTTGAAACCGTGCTCCACCTTGTGCCTATCTGCATACCTCCTCTCCTGATTCTAGGTGGTCTGTAAACTATCACGAGTGGTTTCATAGCAATGCTCACATAAATGTAACCACTCTATCCATGACCTCACATAGTCATGCAGGTACCTCTATGCCCATCGGTTCATCATCTCTGCTTGACCATCCGTTTGAGGGTAAAAACTAATACTGGGAGTCAAACTTGTGCCTATAAATTGAAGCAACTCATGCCAACATGCGCTATGAAACATGTTGTCTTGATCATTGGCAATGACTCTAGGTTTCTCATGGACTCAAAAGAAGATCCACTACTTGGAGCATATAATTTTTACAGAAGGCATAGCAGTGGATCCAGAGAAGATAGAGACCATTAGAGGATGGCCAATGCCAAAGAATGTGACAGAGGTCAGATCATTCATGGGTTTTGTCTGTTATTACCAAAGATTTATAAAAGGATTTCCAAGGATTGCAAGCCCAATCACTTATTTGCAAAAGAAGGGAGTGGATTTTGAATGGACTTCCAAGTGTGAAGAAATCTTTCAGAAGTCGAAGGAAATATTGACAAGTGCACCAATCTTGAAGATTGGATATCCGGATGAAGATTTTGTTGTGTGCATTGATGCATGCAAGGAAGGTCTTGGTAGAGTCCTTTGTTAAAAAGACCACGTGGTATGCTATGAGTTAAGAAAATTAAAAGAGCATGAGAGGATTTATGCTACAAATGACTTAGAGTTAGCAACAATTGTACATGCATTAAAAATGTGGAGACATTACCTCATGGGATGGAAGTTTGAGCTAAGGACAGACCACTGTGGTCTGAAACATTTATTTGGACAACCAACGTTAAATGCCACACAAACTAGATGACTTGAATTCTTTAGTGAGTATGACTTTGTTGATGGGTGTTTTTGACACACCGTCAATGGGAAGGATAAATCTGGATTGGGGTTGTCTATCTAACCCAAGTCGTTTGGTAATATCTAACCTGACGGGTTTTATGGCTCTGTTAGCCAACTAGGGTCGTAAATACAATGAAAAGAAATAAACTAACTAAAATGAGATTCTAATAATCGACACACTAATTACAAATGTTCAGCTAAAAGTATATACATTTTACAAGGTTTAAATAAAATCTTGGAAAAATAATTGTCTAGGATAAAGTTTATGAACAAGATCAAATATGAACAATACTCTTCCTAATGTTTAAAAAAAAACATTAAACGAATAAATATTGAACGAATATGATTGTGAGGATAACACGAAAATAGACAAAGCCAATCCACGTCTGAATTATGCAATCATTGTTCATTCATATACAAACAACTTTAAATAAAAGAAAGCAATACATCTACTAACCTCTAGCTGATCTGCAATAATATATTAATTTCGTCTCTCTGTGATGTGTGAGATCATGTTTGTCTTGTATTAAGTGGAAACCCATGGCATAAACAATCGTAATACTTCCTGAAGAAATTCAAGGAAGTGTTTCGTGCTTTGGAGTGAATTTGTAATAGCAAAAAGACAACTCATTAAATATCCTGTGACCTCGAGATAACCAATAGTTGAGGACGAAAGAAATCTCAATCCTGGGCATTGATGTTATCAACCATTTAATATCATAAGTAAACTCAAAAATAACTAAATAGTTGATCGATCACAAGTACAAACTAGACCAAAAAATTATGGAAAACATTTAGATAATCAAAGATATGAAATACCCTGTGAAGACAAGACTAAAGCTAAATCAACACAAATATTGTTTCGTAACATAGAAGTCATAGGAGAATACAATGAAACAAGCATTGCACAGTTTACACAAGTCTAAAGCCAACATCAAACTGTTTTCCCATATCACTTCCAAAATTATATGTCCATTCTATGATCCAAAAAAATCATCCTCATTCACTAAGAAACAAAGGCTATTTAAACATGTCTTGGATCGGTTACCTCTTATCATACAAGATAGAGGATGATCCCTGAAAATAATTTTGTTTTACAAAAATATAATAACAAAAGGGATACTCCTGTAGAAGTCCTTACATAAAAAATAATTACATTAATGACATTGTTTTTTCAAAAATGGGAAATTACTAAGCTATTGAACGCTTGACCCATGATTCTTTTTCCTTAAACATAGCATCATAAGTTGTTGCTTACCTGAAAAGATAAAACAAAATCAAAGTTTAGATAATAATAGAAATAAATAATTTTAAATACACTAGCCACATAATCTTTCGATTATGTAGCTAGTCTCAAAATAAAAACAAAATCAGAAGTGAATCTATTTATTATTTCTCAAACAGAATTAGATCACAAAAATCAAAACAAATATTTACCATTTCAGAGATTTGATAAAGAAGCATCTGATAAGTCTGAATATATGATGGTGTTGAAATTTGTTGAGTTTTTAATAATCACATTACCAGACCGTTTAATCCTCTTGTTTCCTTGTGAGCATTTGATCGAACATAGGCTTTCAATTCGTCATTCTCCCTCTTGAGCAATGAGTTTCGTGCTACCATTTGGTTTAACTGTGCTTGGAGATAGGGGATATCCATGTAATATAGCTCAACCCAATCAAGACAGTTTTAATAGTGAATTGGTTCTAAGGTAGGCATAGGTTGAGCCTGTTTTGCAGAGGGCAATTTAGTCTTTTCTGTAATTTGCTTCAGATCGTGTTGTATACCAAAGAAACCCTCTTGGTTCTTTAGGAACGGTGGGAGATTAGAAAAGAAATCGAACTGTATTGCATCAGTACCAATATCATTTCCCAGGAACCGTTCATCTACATCCTCTTGAGCAATACAATTATCGATATCATCTTCATCAAAATGATCAACGATCTCGATCACTGGGGTCGATTTCTCATTACCACATTGTTGGTTTCTCAATTTCCTAGATAAGAGTCGGCCTAGTCTCTTATTCGTAAAATCCACATCTGGATTACTCTGTTTCTTATGCCTACCCTTTTTCTTAACAATTGATTTGTTTAAAAAACCATGAGTTGGCTCATGAGTAGGAACAGTAGGAATCTTGTCTTTTAACACACCTAAAACCTCTTCCAATGACTTTCTGGGCATCAAATCGCATCGTGGCTTCTTGCCCGATGGCTTCTGGATAGAAATAGAGGTTTGATCTGTGGACGCATGGTCTTCTTGTAGATTAACACATAGGTTTTCGATAGTAGGGTTAGATCGACGGGAACAAGGGTTTTCATTCAGAGGAAGAGGTGATTCTATTTCATTTCTAGGTAGGGTAAATTTATTCCTAAACAAGAAATTTCTCCAACTATCCCCAGTCTTAGACAGATGCGAAACCACGAGGATTCGGATGAGGCCATGGTGAAACAAGCTTGATTGTGGTTTTAATTTCTGCCTCTAATAGAACTTAGCCATTTTTTGTAAACTCCTATGCAGATAAAAAGGCACATTCAACTTGAAACCTAGAAAAACCATGAGCAAGCAGACATGATACAACAATACCAAGCCATATCTACCTTCACAGGTAATAAATTGCTTCAGCATTAAGAGCAAGCCATGCCATCAGGGTTTGAAAAGAGAAATTGGTGTACCTTTTGGGCAACAAAACGATTTCTTGGAGGCCATGAGTAAATGCCAGGGTACGCCTTCGATTTTGGTGTTTTGTAACCATCGATCTCCCTCTTGGGATAGTCCTGTAGCTTATGCAATGGAACCCTCTGTCACCTTTAGCTGTAAATCCCCAATATTAACCCCGGTGCCATCAAAAATCTGAGTGAAAGCTTGGGCCACAATGAGGTTGAAACCCTCAAACAGTCTGATGAAACCATCCCAGCCATACGCCACAATGTCGTCCACGACATCGTCATGAGACAGGAGGGCTTGCAAACCATTGGGCTAGATTCTTACCACGGGCGCCATTGATACGTTCACATAGAAACAAAAAGGGTAGCGAGAGGTGGGTTGTGTTCTCCAACAAATAAAAAGTAGGAAGAGGTTTGCATAATCGGGAGGAACCCGATACCTAAGGATTCGGGAGGCTACCATAACAAACATTTGGAGCTTTGAGTGGGTAATAACCAGAGGACGCACAAGACAGAAAACCACTCTGAGAAATGAATGTCAAAACCAAAGCACCACAACTTACCTCTTGCAACAATGAATGCAGGCTCAAGCTATGCAGAACGAAGGGATGATGTTTGAAGGTAAGTGTGTCAGTCATGTACTAGGATGACAAGATCTTGATACGACTGCTAGGAGTAAGATTCAGATTTCGATTTAACCCATAGTTCTGCTAGCTGCGCAGTCAATCATATGTCAAATGTAAAAACCATATAATCAAAATATAAATGACTAAGTCGTATTTCCCAAGGTGGATAACCTGAGTGTTATGGTAATGGATCAATAAATGAAAAATATAGGCTTACAAACTTTAAGGTTTAAAAAAATATAGATGCCCTTTAGGTGCAATCCTATTTGCAAAAGAAAAATCACAAACTGTATGATGACCACTCGAACCAAATTTTGTTCTAATTTCATGCTTTCAGTCATGAAATTGAACAAAACAAAAGATAGATTAAAAATGATGAACTCTTACACACAGCTAGGCCAATGAATCTTCTCAAATGAAAAAAAGATAGAAATGTTTGTAAGGAGAAGGAGGCAGCTACAGAAAATTTTATCCCTTGGCGATGACATTTAACCATGATAAAATTTGACAAGAATATTTGGATGCCAACAGACTTTGAGATTAAGTATATCAAAGGCAAGGAAAATCAAGTGGTTGATTCACTCATCAGGAGAACTCATGAAGTGCATATTGGAACCATCAACATGTACAAGACTGATACGAAAGATCAAATTATTGCAGCAGCAAATTCAAATCAACAATATTTGAAAATAAAAGAAACATTATAATAAGGTAATTTACAACACAAATTTATTTTTTATGAGCTAAAAGAAGATGGAATTCTCAAGTACAAAGGCAAAGTATATGTTTTGCATTCCAATGAGCTGAAAAATGTAGTGCTAAGAGAAACACATAATGTGCCATGTGTTGGACACCTAGGATATCA
>SNQJ01S0233676.1:0-14023 GCA_010110895.2 Picea sitchensis
AAGGAGTGTGTGCAAGAAGCAAGTTACCCAAGTTTGATAAGTTATGGGCAGATTGCGCACACGAAGAATCTAGACTTGCAAACCAACAGAAGAGATTAATTGTTGACAAAGAGGAAGCTCTTACAGTTCAAAAGAACAAAAGAATTTCATAGACTTCTGTGCCCAGCATGGCATTAAAAGACAGATGACTGTACCCTAAAACCCCCAGCAAAACGAGGTTGTCGAGAGGAAGAACCGAGCTATTACCGGTGCAGCGAGATCCATGCTGCACGATCAGAATTTGTCTTTGTACTTATGGGCAGAAGCATGTGCTACTGCAATTTACCTGCAGAACAAGAGCCCCCGCAGGATATTGGGGAAGATGACTCCTGAGGAGACCTTCATTGGTAGGAGGCCCGATGTCGAGCACGTCAGGATCTTTGGGTGCTTGACCTTTTCTCATGTCCCCTCGGAGAGGAGGACAAAGCTAGACCCCATAGCCCAGCAGGGGATTCTAGTTGGATACTCAGAGGTGTCCAAAGCCTATCGCATCTACATTCTGCCACTTAGGAGAGTGGTGATGAACAGAGATGTCATATTTGAGGAGGATAGGGCTTTTCAGAGATCTCTTGAGTCGAGAGTCAAAGTTGAGGATGATGCAGAGGCATCGATT
Source organism: Picea sitchensis (assembly GCA_010110895.2). NCBI lineage: Eukaryota > Viridiplantae > Streptophyta > Pinopsida > Pinales > Pinaceae > Picea > Picea sitchensis. The sequence continues at coordinate 653 of SNQJ01S0233676.1, forward strand.
GCAGTCTCAGAGGGAGCACAGCCTCAGGTCTCAAGTACACCAGTATCAGGGGTGACAGGGTCACCATGCACAACTTCAGGGTCACATTCAGAGCATGTTCAGTTAGAGGGGGCGCAGACTTCAGGATCTCAGAGTGTTGAGACGAGTCCTAAGGCAGTCACTCTTGGGCAAAGAAACCTTACTTCTCCGTTGACCACTTCAAGGAAGAGGAGACCTAGATGGTTTCAGGAGACCCTGAAGGAGGCCAGAGAGAATGTAGGGGAGCCCAAGAGCCAGGTCAGAGAGAGCAGACCTCCAGTCAGATTGGGAGCATATTTGGCACTAGTGACGAGTAACAGGGATACAGAGCCACAGACATTTGCGCAGGCAGTGGAACAACAGGTCGGGAGAGAGGCCATGGTAGAGGAGTATGACTCCATTGTGCACAATGATGTCTAGGAGGTGGCTCCGAAGCCAGTGGGGAAGTCAATGGTGACTTCCAGGTGGTTGTACAAGACCAAGATTGTTGCAGATGGCAGCATTGAGGAACACAAGGCCCGTTTTGTGGCTCGAGGCTTCTCTCAGATTGAGGGAGTCGATTATGACGAGACATTCGCACTAGTTGCGAGATACACCTCCATCAGAAGTATCATTGCCATAGCAGCAGAGATGGGTTGGAGCATTCACCAGATGGATGTGAAGACCGCATTTCTAAATGGCTTTATTGATGAGGAGGTGTACATAGAGCAGCCATAGGGGTTTGAGGTGAGTAATAGGGAGACTCATGTGTGTCTTTTGAAAGGCACTTTATGGTCTAAAGCAAGCTCCCCAAGCTTGGTATTCATGCATAGACACATACCTGCTTCAGATGGGCTTCGAGAAGAGCGATGCTAATCCTAAACTCTATTTCATCATTAGAGGTGAGGACACGCTTATTCTCATCTTATATGTGGATGACTTGTTCATCACTGGAGCCAAGGATCTCATAGCTGAGTGCAAGTTGGGACTTGCATCTGAGTTTGAGATGAGTGATATTGGATTGATGCACTACTTTATGGGTATGGAGGTATGGCAGGAGGAGGGTCACATATTTCTCGGGCAAGGGAAGTATGCAGTAGATATTTTGAGCAGGTTTCAAATGGAGGACTGCAGACCCATGTCTACACCCATGATTACCAACTAGAAGAAACTTAGTGCTTCAGATAACCAATTGGTAGATGCCACAGTTTACAGGTAGTTGATCGGTTCGCTCATGTATCTGGTTAACACCAGACCAAATATTTGTTTTTCCGTGAACACTCTCAGTCAGTATATGGTTGAGACGAGGAGTGTTCACATGGTTGGGGCAAAACACGTTTTCAGGTACATTGTTGGGACAGTTGATTATGGCCTAGACTATGTCAGAGGAGATGGAGTCAGTTTGGTTGGCTACACAGACTCAGACTGGGCAGAATGTGCTGCCGACAGAAAAAGCACCTCAGGGTGTTGCTTTGGTTTGGGGTCAGGACTTGTTTCCTGGTTCAGCCGGAAGCAGAAGTCAATTGCATGAGTTCAGCCGAGGCAGAGTATATGGCGGCCAGTCAGGCCAGTTGCGAGGCCATTTGGCTTCGTAAGATGTTGGCTGGTTTGTTTGGTCAAGAGATGCCACCGACCGTCATTCACTGTGATAATCAGAGTTGCATAAAACTCTCTAAAAATCCATTGTTTCATGACCAGTCGAAGCATATTGAGATCAGGTACCACTTCATTCGTGATTAGGTTCAGAGAGGGGCAGTTCAGTTGCAGTATGTATCGACAGACGACCAGGTTGCAGATATACTCACCAAGGCCCTGCCAAGGGGCAAACATGTATACTTCAGAGACAAGATGGGCTTGGTGAGGAACACCTTCCTCGGTAAGAGGGAGTGTTGAGTTTTGTACCTTGGGAGGTGTACCCCATGTGTTTTTGCTCTCCTAGACACATGTGGGATGTACTATACACATTGTGCCTTGTACTTTATGTCTAATTTCACTTTGACTTAGGAGTTTTAAGTCAAAAGTGAAATTTTGTCATTTATGCCTAAAATTACTATTAATTCACTTTGTGGGTGAATTAGAGACATAAAGTGAACTTAAGGAATTTAACCCAAAGTGGGTTATTGAGTGAGATTATTTTTGAGTGATCTCAACCTTTGATGAGATGGGAGATGGGATGATCTCAGCCGTCGATTTCTTAGGTTTCCTTATGGAGGTTCAAGAGCAGCGCAAAGGGTGAAGGAGGGCTCATAACTTCATTTGCTCACTTGGAGAGGAAGAGAGGGAGCTTTGCTATGAGGTTTGTTGCATGAGGTAGCTTGAGCTTGGGCGCATTCTTTCATGGAGGGAGGCATTCAGCTTCTAGCTTGGTTTATTTACTGAGGAGTGTTCATTACTGTGGAGGGCGCACTTGTTGAGGAGGGCGCATCAGTAGTGGGGAGGACTTCTACCCATCAGATTGCAGAGAGATCAATTGTAGAGGGATGCCACACAACAGAGCTTCATTCCTGTGGAGGGGTTTTCTATTCTGAGCTCACAACTTGCATCTAGAGCAGATTCAGTGGTTTTGAGAGCTTGTATGGGGGGAGCACCTGGTTCTTTTGGACTTGTATTTCAGCTTGGATCAAGCTGTTATTATATCAGGTTCATCTATATTTTGTACTTGTTGTATTCCACCATCTACTTTCCTCATATATAGACATATATCCCAAACTAGTTTTCCCCGAGGGGGTTTTATCCAGGGTCATGTTGACCAAAAATACCTGTGTACAAAATGATGTGTATTAGTCTTTTAGATCTGCTTATTTTCAGCTGTAAAGATCACTAGGTGTGTTGTATTTATTTTAGTATGCATGTGCTAACTTCTGGTTACTAAAAATACATGCTAGAGCACCTAAAATTGCAAGTACAACGGTAACAAATCAGCAAGAAGTTCTTGGACTGTTGGCTGTCCTAAAACAGCAGCAAAACATTTACATAACAGTTGAAACTTAGAGCCAATCTGTGGTCAAAGACAAACCCAGTCGACAATTGATAGGACCTAGAAAATCTTCAGTCAACTGCAAGGATGTTAAGTTTGTCTGGCATTTCTCTCATAAGCTTTTTAGTCACACAGGACTTGTGGCAGCCTCAACATTCACTTCAGAAGGGTCAGGCCTTTTTTCTCATTACAGTGGCAAGGGTTTTAAGGTTGTTGTATTTTCTGTGGCAGCCTTTAGAGGCCTGCGGCCACCTTATTTGGACAGTTGGCCCTCCTCCTAGGCTCCAGCCTCCTCTCCCATACACCTCAGTTGTTGTTCAAGGGTTTCTCCTTTGCTGCGGTCTCCTTTAACCAGGGTTTGGTCTAGGCTAGTAGGCCTGCAGCCAACTCTAGAATTTTTGTCTTAGGGTCTGGTCCTTTACCACAGAAAATTTAAGGAGGGTCTGACCCTTCCCTTGAGCTGGTGGTGGGGTACCACTGAAATTTAAAAGAGGGTCCGGCCCTTTCCTTCTATGCAATGGAAGCAATGGTTTAGCAGTGTTTTAGGTGCCACGGTCTTCCTTCAATCTTGAGCAAGTGGTATTCTTCAAGACCTGCTCTGATACCATGTTGAGTTTTCAATGAGTTATGGCTCATGCATTCTCTTTAAAAAATTTGTTTAACTTTTACTTGAACCATAACTACTACAGTAAACCAAGATCACAAGAAGAATAACCATGCACAAGAACACAAGAAGTATCATGGGAAACCCTTCTCAACAAGGGAAGAAAACCCAGCCAATCCTTTGCTATATTCTTCAAGAGAAAGACCTCCCACACCATCGCCAAACCTAGCACACAAGAGGGTGTTGTAATTTTCATAATTTCAGACCACAACTTCTGAAATCATGAGATGACACAAATGATAAGTGTGTTTCCTCAATAGGGATTCACCTTTATTTATATAAGACTTGTCACATCAAATGATGTGTCTATTGGCACAATAGGGCCGACCTCAATAACTCAAAATATAATTAATAATTACCATATTAATTATCTTTTACATTAATTATCTTTTATATTAATTATCTTTTACATTAATTATTTTTTACATTAAGGTGGGGCCGACTTGTACCCTTTACATAACAAATAGGGTTACAGATAAGTCTGACTCTTGAACAATATAGCAAGGGATCTCATACACCCACTAGTGCTCAACCACTAGGGGCACATCCATAGGGATGTCCACATCTCTATCTTGTTGAAATAATGTAACTGCGAAGAGCATTCTTATTATTTTTGTTATTGGATTAAATCCCCATTGTGGATTAATCATGTCATTATTATTATTTTTATTATTAAATCCCATTGTGGATTAATCATGTCATTATTATTATTTTATTATTAGATTAATCCCCATTGAGGATTAATCAAGTCGACATCATAAGGACAACCTCTTTATGGATTGGTCACCTGACAATTATAATGTGCAGAATAAGAAGTCGGCCCCAGCAGCTTATAAATGAAAGGGCCGATTTAATTAAAGGTGGATTTACCCACCCAAAGAGAGAGGTCGGCCATGCCAGAATGTGACTCTTCACACGTGCCAAAGTTAATATAAATAAGAGGCTACCACTTCTATCACACACCCCACTTGCTCATTCTCTCATGAGGCAAGTTGTTATTTCAAGTTGGTGAGAGGAGAAGAAGGCATGATCCTTTGGAGGAGGATTTTCTGCATTGGTTGAGTTATCTCGTGAACATTTGATAAGCCATTTATGATAAGGAAGTTTTGCTCGGTTTTCTTCCCCAGAGGGTTTCCCAGATAAATGTTGTGTCTATTGTGGATGTGTATTTCTCGCTGATCTTGTTCTTATTATGCTCTTATCTATGAAATGCAAAGAACTATAATAATGGCATAAACATTTTCAATATTGGGTATCGAGCTGTCAAGAAAGCAATAACTGCAGAGGAAAAACGTCACCGCTACCAGACCTCCCCAAAATTAGGGTTTGAAAGTGAGTGTTTCAAACATTCATCACCATAGAAAGTTGCCTCCCCCTTAAGGATCAATTTGTTCCAAAGCAAGACTTTCAAAGGTTATCGATCCTCCGCAGTGAAACCCTAGTTTCACAAAGTACCGTAAAACCGGAAAATCAGAGTACCAGAAGTAATAGAAAACCAAAAATCTGCAGATCAAGTTAGGAGGGGTAAAAGTTGAATTTTATAAAATCCAAACACACCAGGCTACACGCCTCAACCAAGCACACCTCCTGGTAAGATCAAAATTTGATTTTGAGCATTTTCAATTTTTTTTGGTCATTTTTTGTAGCCTCGAGTACAAGATGTCCGCAAGCACAAAGCTTGTTGAGAAATTGAAGGCATAGACAACTTCCGTGTCTGGAAGTATAGGATTAGTCCGATCCTTGCAAAGAATGATCTATCAAGATTTATCAAAGAAGATGTGACTAACCTCAAGATGCCATAGAGAAAGCAAAACATCAGAAGGACTCAATCGTGGCTCGAGAATAATTGCTGATTCAATCAAAGACCACCGATCCCGTATGTATCGTCAAAAGAAACCTGGCGATGTTTGATGCTCTAAGCAAACTATATGAAGGGAAAGAACATCAATCGGAAGATGAATCTCTGAACTCAATTGAAGAATACCAAGATGCGTAAAGGAGAATGATTCAAGAGTATTTCTCCGACCAAATAAAAGAACAGCTTGAAAGTTTATTGGAGACACCATCATGAAAAATGAATTTGTAATGACAATTTAAATGGTCTCCAAGACCTTGGGATGCCTTCATCCACCCTGTATAAGTAAAAGGAAAACTACAATTTAAAGCCTCTATGGAAGAATGCATCCAAGAAGAGACAAGGTAACCAATCAAGCACTACTAGCAAGGGACGAAGGATCGCTTCTAGCTACTCATGTACAAAAAGGAGGAAGTAAGAAACCCTATTTCAAAAAAGGAATCTCATAGAGACACACAACCATCAAAACAAATTCAACAATCAAGAATCTCATTCAAGAAATTTTCAAAAGAAAGGACAACGAAGGGATTGATCTCACATCTATACAATGCTATCATTGTGATAAGATGGGACACAAGGCTAACAATTGTCCAAATGTAAAAGCAGCGAGTACAAGAGGGGAAGCACAAAAGACAACATGCCCATATTGTCGAAGATGAAGAACCACCTATGAAGATGATTATGACCATGTTCTCGATTCTCAGATCTCAGATTTCACCGATAGCATTATTACACCATTGATAGCATGCATCAAAGCATATGACTCCAAAAAGAAAATACTCTCTCTCTTTGTATTTCTCAGAAAAGAAGTTTTCTAAAAAAGTAACTCTTGGAGATGATTTTCATCACTATCCCATCAAGGGAATAGGGAGAATCAAACTACAAGATTGATCTTAAAACTCAATAACAATGAAGGACGATTCCCCTATGTAAATCGGGCCCAAAGAAAGAACTTACTCCATATCATCTTTAGACAAGAAAGGCTACAGAGTTGCCTTCATAGATGGAGGTTCTTATGTGAGCTAAGGGAGAAACCATTAATGAAGCAATCGCCATCGGAAGTGAAGAAAATGGTTTGAATGCTCTGTTGGGTCACCCAGAAACTTCTATGACCCATACCATCGAAAACTCATGCTTAACTTTGGCATAGAAGATTGGCTCAATATCAATTATTAGTTAGTGCTACCACACATATGCAAAGTAGTCACAAGTTTACCAACTCAAGGTTGATTAAGAAGGCATATGTAATGGATGCGCGCAAGGGAAGAACATAAAGAATCCCTTTCCAAAGAGGGATCTATTAAAGCAGAAGGAGCATTGAACTCATCCATTCGCATCGCAGGTGTATCTAACAATGCCAACATCCCTCCATTAGCTGGTATGTATACCATGTATCATTCATTGATGATTATTCCTCGTAAGACCCGGATATATATTTCTTAAAATCTAAAGATGAAGCATTCAAGAATCTAAGCAATCTGTGCCTTGATAGAGAATCTTCCTCAAAGAAAGATTAAGATACTCAAGTCAGATAATGGAGGAGAATATACCTCTAAGGAGTTCAGAGTCGTGAGGGGATGCTCTGGATCAAGAAGGAACTAACTACCCCCTATAATCCCCAAAAAAAACGTGTTGGCCGAAAAGGAAGAACAGGTGAATCATTATGGAAGTCATCGGAGCAACTCATGATTCATGATCAAGATCTTCCTATGTATTATAGCGTAAGGCCTATGGCAAGCTATTTATGTGCGCATGACTATCCCATAGTGCACTCCTGGGTTCAAGACCTTAAGAAATGTTCACCTGAAAAGAAGCCAAAGCGTAAGCTTATCTCTAAAATATTTATTGTCCAAAGGTTTGTTCATATAAATCAAAGAGAAAAGGAACAAACCGATTCTAAAGAAGGAATCTTGTGGGATAACGTGGAAGTATCCAAGGCCTTCAAAATCTACATACCTGGTCACCCCATATTGAGATCAGCATGGACGGGACTCCTTCGGCGAAGAAGTCGCATTACAAGAAATCGGTAGATGCTAGCTTCGAAGAGGTATGTGAAGAGGAACTCATAATCCTGTGACGCATGCATCCGTGAGGGAAGAACCCGAAGGGAAGTCACTCGGGATGATGAAATTCTAGAAGAACATGATATATTACAGGTTCAAGAACCTCCTCAAATGACCTTCTCCCATAAAAAGAAAGCCCGCTTTGGCAAGAGAGCTTATTCAAGATGGAGAGAAGTACAGGGTTCCGTATGGAACCACGGTGACAGTGAAGAAGCCGTGCCATCCCGCTACATGGCTTTGATGTGCAACTCCATTTGATGAAGAACCTACATGTTTTGGAGAAGCCATCCACATAGAATGGGCGATACATGATTGCAGGGAATACCAATCCATATTAAAGAATGATGCATAAATTGTTCCTTAATCAAGTAAGGATGTGGTATCAATAAAAAATGGCTATTCAAGATAAAAACATATTGTTGATGTAAGTATTGAGAAATATAAAGCAAGATTTTTCAATGCCAGGGTTTTCCTAGAAGGAAGGAATCGAATTATGAAGAGACATTTGCCCTCGTACGATACACTTCACCGTAACCATTATAGCTCTTGTCGCTAAGATGAAATGGAAGTTTAATTCAAATGGATGTGAAGACAGCCTTTCCAATGGTGTCATTGAAGAGGAAGTGTGTATATAGAGCAACCCCATGGATTTGAGGTTGAAGACAGGAAGTCCTGTCCGCCGATTGAAGAAAGCCTTATATCGATTGAAGCAAGCTCCTGCATTTGGTATGGCTGCATAGATAGTTTCTTGACGAGCTTGGCTTTACCAAGAGGTGCACCAAATCTCTACCTCAAGATCATGGATAATGAACCAGTTGGTACTATTATCAGACATGTGGATGACTTGTTCTTAATCGAGAAGAAAAGCTCATCATTGAATGTAATCAGAGACTTGGTTGTAACCTTGAAATGAAAGACCTTGGCCTAATGCATTATTTCTAGGGTCTTGAGGTATGGCAGAAACCAGAGAAGATCTTCCTTAACCAGAAGTACACTACCGAATCAAGAGATTCGAAGATGTTCTCGAACAAAGTCCATGAATACACCCATGGAAGTGCTGAAGCTGTTGGTCGATACTTCACAGATTTGATAGATGCCACTACGCCGCATTGCATTACCGATCACCGGAGCATAAATCGAACACTGCATTGCATATATTTATTTTGCGCTGAACACCTGAGTCGGCCCGTGGAGCCTGCATCGCGTTCATTTAGTGGCCGCATGTGATGAGGTACCTTAAGGGTACAATGGATTATGGGTCTCAGCTATGATGGAGATCATGACTTCACCGATTGGATATAATCGGATGATCGGGCGTGAAGCTGCCTCATATGTGTACCACTTCCGATGTTGTTTCGCATGGGATCAACTATGATCTCATGCGTAGTGGAAGTAATCCAGCATTGTTTCAAAGACGCCGAAGCAGAAAGTACATCGGGTCAAGATGTTCTCATACCGCTAAGCTATATGGTTTCGAAGCGTCACCGGACTGGCCTATTTGATTTGAGATGAGAGCAACCACGATTCTATGTGATAATCAAAGTCGCATTAAATTGACAGAGAACCCGCTGTTCCACGACAGTCGGGCACATAGAGATCCGCTATCATTTCATCCGCGACATGGTATAGAGGAGCCTTGAAGCTCCAAGTACATTAACACGGATGAAGTTGTTGAGCGGATGATCAAGCCTCTATCTCGTGTAAAGTTTGGAACACTTTCGAGATGTTTTTCTGGTATTGTCGGAGCGGGGACCTTCCCCGAAGGGGGAGTAGATGCGGACTCCCTTGCTTCCCACCTAGTTGTTAGACATATATGAGTCATGCTTCCGAATTGCTAGATCGAAAGAAGATCGCCAGGTGATCCTTTGCTTCCTAATTCCTCACTGCTAGACGAAAAGGGCATATGCTCAATCTAGTTGTTAGATCGAAAGCATAATCACCGCTGGTTCCTTTGCTTCACCTAGTTGTTAGATCGAAGCAAGATGAGTCATGCTTCTGACCTCGTTGTTAGATCTAAAGCATGACGCCGGTGTTCCTTGCTTCTAACCTCGCTGTTAGACGAGCAAGATGAGTTATGCTTTCCACCTAGTCGCTAGACGAAGCATGCTAACGCCGATATCTCCTCGCTCGACTTGTTAGACGAAGCTTAGATGTTGATGTTCCTGCTTCCTCAATTCGTTGTTAGTCGTGAAGCAAGATGAGTCATGCTTCCGACCTAGTTGTTAGACGAAGCATGATTGGATTCCTCGTCTAATCTAGTTGTTAGATGTAAAGCCAGATGATGATATTACTTGCTTCCTCGACCTAGTTGTTAGACGAAAGCAAGATGTGATTGACACTGAGCTGTGATGTTGAGCTAGTGTAGTACTGCGGATGTGACAAATTCTAGTACGAATGAGGTAATTATTTTTATCGATACATACCATGCAGATGATGATTGTATTCTTTTGAGAATGATGATGTCATTGATGAAGAAAACTTCCGACACTCAGAAATGTGCTAGACAATTGTTCAAGATGATATTGACGATACTATCCTGAGATGCCACCGATGATGCAGACCTCTCACCGATGTTGATGAAGACCGATGAAGAATACCCTTCTTTGTTAAGGGGAGTGTTGGAAATAATGTAACCCGCTAAGAGCATTCTTATTATTTTTGTTATTGGATTAAATCCCATTGTGGATTAATCATGTCATTATTATTATTTTGATATTAGATTAATCCCCATTGAGGATTAATCGTCGATAATTGTATAAGGACCAAATCCCCTTTATGGATTGGTCATCGGACACCATAATGTGCGTAATAAGAAGTCGGCCCCAGCTTTTATAATGAAAGGGCCAGATTTAATTAAAGGTGGGATTTACCCACCCAAAGGTGAGAGGTCGGCCTCGCCGATGGTGACTCTTCACACGTCCAGATTGATATAAATAAGAGGCTAGGGGCTACCACTCTATCACACACCCCACTTGCTCATTCTCTTATGATGTTGCTATTTCCAAGTTGGTGAGAGGGAGAAGAAGGCGAAGATCTCTTGGAGGAGGATTCTTTCAGATTGGTTGAGCATTTGAACATTTGTATAAGCTTTTAGGATAAGGAAGTTTTGCTAGGTTTCTTCCCTAGAGGGTTTCCTGTGATAAATGGTGTGTCTATTGTGGATGTGTATTTTCGCTGATCTTGTTCTTATTATGCTCTTATCTTATGAAATGCAAAGAACTATAATAATGGCATAAACATTAACATATCTCACTACGTCTCACAGGAGAACCACACTCACTAGTGCTCAACCACTAGGATCACGTTCACCTGTGCTCATCCACAGGCACGTCCAACTCAGCAGATCTTCTTCCCCACTGCATTACACAAGAGAGTCATCTGGAGTTTATCATCTCAACTCTCTGCTCAGACGAGGCTAATACATCGTTTCATTTCTGTCTCAGAACAATGCACCCAGCTCATGGGATTTCACACGTTCACCTGTGCTCAGCCACAGGCATGTCCAATTCAACAGATCTTCTTTCTCACTGTGTTACACATGAGAACCATCTGGAGTTCATCTCAACTCTCTGTAAGGAGGAGGCCAGCACAACGTTCCAGTTCTGTCTCAAATAGGAACCACACACCCAACTCATGGGCTCTCTCTAAGGTCGACTCAATCAATCTGTGTCATGGAGGATGTCTCACGCAACTGTAATCATCAACAATTGCAAGTCCACCTACACCCAAACTTGCACCACCAAAAGCAAGACCACCTACACCCAAACCTGAACGACCAGAAGTGGGACCACCCATTCTCACACCATCAATTAGATGCATCCTCATCAAGAATTCATAGTAAAAATATAGAATCACCCCTCAAAATACTCCTTGTTATCAACAAAGAAGTTAAAGTCATCTGGATCTATACCCGAAAGGCTAAACGGAGGGATCTACCTACAAATCCAAGCTAGGATGAGAAGGTAGTGTAGAATTAGATTTTTTCTACAGACCCATAACCTCCTCCAAAAACACAAGAGACAAAGGGGATTTGCCAACGTGTGGATTCCACAAGGGGACCACACCTTCAATACCCAAGGTGACCGACATTACATCCATTTCCTCTATATCAAGGCTTAAACCCACCACAAGTTCTTCTTCCATGATGGGAGTAGCTCCCTTTGAAGGAAGATGGGGCCACTCCTGCTTGCTCTTGCTCACATTAGAACTAACTTCCATAAACTTGGCACTCTGAGAATGAACCACTGCTTTGACAAACCCATCACTCCCAAACCAATTAAGGGAAATGTATTCTAGAGGGGAATGCTCACTAGATTGGCTTCTCTAGTGACCACACCCAAATTGATCTCTAGAGGAAAAATCTACTCCTTGACACCATGATAACCCACTCAAAACCTAAATCCATCGATCGTACAATCTTTGTCACATGTAGTAGAGGTCGTACCATTAATTCCCTCAGCATTTGTGTCACTTTGAACCTGCCAAATTCGCTAGACCAGTCGAATCTTCACGTAATAGACCTATTGGAGCTATACCGGCTCGTGGGCTTGCCATACACTATTCCTATGCATCTATACGTTTGCTAGAAACATCCCTTGGGCCATCTGTAACCCCTTCCCCATGTTCTCTTCCTCTACAATCTCTACCCATCGTTGTGCCTCCAAAATATATTAACTAACTTCTAGTCTAACATGATATCTCTAATCTTTTAAATCACATGTTGTAGAATATCGCTCGACACTTTGGCTATGTGGGGCGTATTGCCCCACCAATATCAAGGCTTGCATCCATTCATATTATATATAAATCCTTTTTTAACAAAGCCCATGGTATCCATTCCTAGAATAAAGTTGGTTTGCTTCTTAGTGGTTCTAGACAGTGTTGCAAACATCAACATCGGAAAAATATTGCCGAGGGTCATCAGGGAAAATATGTCATAAGAACGAAAAAAATACAAAAATATTATTTTTTTTTCAATTTTTTAAATATCTAAAGCATCAACAACCTCAAAAAAATGCATTTCCACATAAATATCAAAATAGAACTGATATATAATATATATAAGATGTCTAGTAAACTCGAATATATCACAGCCTACAAATCAACACTAAATAATGTCATGATTCTAAAGCCTCAAAATATCCTCAAAAAATATAATAAGTGACAAATGTATCTCATCATCATGAGTCATCTACAATGAAATCAAATAAAAACTAATGATTCCCTCTTCCCCTTTTACGGGAAAAGGTGATGGCTTTTCCTATAGAGGAAGAAGCCCTTGGGGCTAGCACTGGACTCTGACATCCTATAGAAGAAGCAGGAGCTAGACTCTAGTGTCCTATACTGGTGCTACTACCAAGTACAACTACCTCTGTCGGAGTCCATAAAGATGGTGGTTGATTATACTCTGTAACATCCTCCTCCTCCTCTGCTATTGCCTCCTCTACCTCCTCGTGTATCCAATCAGGCATAGATTCCAAGATAGGACTCTCTGACTCAACCCTCCATGCAGCATTGATGTCAATCCCATCCAACAAAATGGCGTCCACACCAGGTGTTTTCTAAATCTGCCTCACCCACAATTAGAGATTGTAGAAGACATATACAATGTCATTGAGGCACTGGGATTCCAACCTATATGAGGGTTGTTATCCACCAAGTTGCACTATGGTGAATTTCCAGCGAGCCGCCAAAGATTGAACATTATTGTTCAAAATTCAAAGTTCAGAAATTCAGCCGGTCAAAGAGACCACCTTGTTACTCTACCTTTCCATAAAAAATTGTAATAAGAGGTGTTTGCATGATGAATTTGTAA
>SNQJ01S0233678.1:1545-14023 GCA_010110895.2 Picea sitchensis
ACCTGCGGGTTGAGGGAGGTTGCGTGCGTCGTACATCATTTTTGGTATTAGAGCTCAAAAAGGTTCTTTGCTTTCTATAGCAGATAAAAAGAGAATTCACCATGCCGCTAAGGAGAAGGGACAGACAAGTACCCGATCCACCAGAGGAGAGGGAAGTGCCGAGAAGAAGAGGTAGGTAGATGACTGATCCTGCCATGGAAAAATAAATGCGTGATCTACGCGCTAGACTTGAGGACATGGAGACAATGCAGAGGCATACAGTCAATGATGGGGATCTTAGTGATTCCGAAAGTGAAATTGAGGTTGAAGAAGAAGAAGTTGCAGCCGAAGATGCAACAAACAAACATTTTATTAGAGCTATTGCAAGAATGGGTGCAAGAGCGAAAAATGGACATTCCATTTTATGAGGGAAATCTGGATGCAGAGGAGCTTCTAGACTAGATTAGAGCTCTGGACACATACTTTGACTATGAAGATGTTTAAGAGGACAAGAAAGTCAAACATGCTGTCACAAGATTAAAGGGACATGCAACATTGTGGTGGGATGAACTAGAAGCTGACAGACACTGCAAAGGCAAGCAAAAGATCAAGAGCTGGGACAAAATGATCGCGAAGATGAAAGCGAAATTCATCCCCAGAGATTATCAAATTACTCTGTTTCGAAGGATGCAAAACTTGAGACAGAAGCTGATGACAATGAAATAATACACTGAAGAATTCTACAAGTTGAACATCAAGGTAGGTCATCGGGAAAGCGATGATGAAAAAGTTGTTAGATACATGAATGGCCTGAGATACGACATTCAGGATGAGATGAGCATGGTAACCATTCGAATGGTGGAGGATTCTTATCAGATGGCTCTAAAAGTGGAAGAGAAGCTGAGCCGATAACAAGGTCAAAGGGGCCAAGGAAAAATTCACCCCAAAGGCAAATCAGTTGCCCAAGATAAATATCAGAAGCCCAAGGAGGACTGGAAAAATCCTCAGACTCGAACTGAGAGAGGGGGAATCTCATAGTGAGGGAAATATGATGAACAGAGAGGGAAACATACCAAGATGAGAGGAGATTATGCTGATAATAATATCTTTCCTCGTACCAGAGGTAGAGGAAGAGGAAGAGGTGGAGTAATAACATGCTTCACATGTGGAAATAATGGTCACAAGTCTTACGAGTGTCCAGATAAAAAGAAATAAAATGGAGAGACTCACATCACCGAAGCACAGAGGCGGGATGTTGAGACAGAAGATGTTGAAGGTGGAAGATCATTGATGATGCGAAAAGCTCTTTTGACACCAAAGAAGGAGGTGCAAAATTCAGTCCAAAGAAACAAACTTTTTCGAACTACTTGCAAAACCAAGGACATGGTATGCAAGGTCATTGTGGACAGTGGTAGCACAGATAATCTCGTTTCTACAGAGATGGTAGAAAATTTGGAGCTGGAGATGATCGGCCATCCAAGCCCATACCGAGTTTCATGGCTACAAAAAGGACATCAGGTAACTGTCACTAAATAGTGTTTGGTTGAGTTTAAGATAGGAGGATATAATGATAAGATACTCTGTGATGTTATTCCCATGGATGTTTGTCATCTATTGTTGGGTAGACCATGGAAATATGACAGAAATGTGATTCATGATGGGAGAATGAACACATACACCCTAGAGAAGAATGGGAGAACTCACATGTTGCTTCCAATCAAGGATAAGGAGGTGAAACCGGAAGTAAGTAACACCGTACTTCTCATGAGTGGGAAGGAACTTCTTACCGAGGTTAAGAAGAAGGAGGATCCACAGTTCATTGTGGTTAGAAAACCGAAGATTGTTTTGACCAACACAAGAGTGGATGATTTACCAGAAGAGGTTCAAGAACTATTGGAAGAGTTCGCTGACATAGTAGTGGACAAACTACCGCGTTCATTGCCACCGATTAGGAGTGTGAGTCATCATATTGATCTCATACCAGGAGCTAGTTTTCCAAACAAAGATGCGTAGAGATTGATGCCGCAAGAGAATGAAGAGGCCAAAAGACAAGTCCAATAT
Organism: Picea sitchensis; assembly: GCA_010110895.2. Classification (NCBI taxonomy): domain Eukaryota; kingdom Viridiplantae; phylum Streptophyta; class Pinopsida; order Pinales; family Pinaceae; genus Picea; species Picea sitchensis. The sequence goes on from SNQJ01S0233678.1 coordinate 3,586, forward strand.
TTGTTGGACAAAGGATTGGCCAGGGAAAGCTTGAGTCCATGTGTTGTTCCGACAGTACTCAGTTTGAAGAAATATGGAGGCTGGAGGATGTGTACTAACTCGAGGGTGATCAACAAGATAACCATCAGGTACAGATTTCCGTTGCCAAGGATGGATNAATAGTGGACGAACTACCGCGTTCATTGCCACCGATTAGGAGTGTGAGTCATCATATTGATCTCATACCAGGAGCCAGTTTTCCAAACAAAGCTGCGTAGATATTGACGCCGCAAGAGAATGAAGAGGTCAAAAGACAAGTCCAATATTTGTTGGACAAAGGATTGGCCAGGGAAAGCTTGAGTCCATGTGTTGTTCCGACAGTACTCAGTTTGAAGAAATATGGAGGCTGGAGGATGTGTACTAACTCGAGGGTGATCAACAAGATAACCATCAGGTACAGATTTCCGTTGCCAAGGATGGATGATCTGATGGATTGTTTGAGTGGAGCAAAATTCTTTTCAAAGATTGATTTGAAAAGCGGTTATCATCAAATCTGCATGAGAGAAGGTGATGAATGGAAGACAACATTCAAAACAATTGAAGGGTTGTATGACTGGCTTTTTATGTTGTTTGGCTTAACAAATGTGTCGAGTACCTTCATGAGGTTGATGAACGAAGTCCTAAGGGAGTTCATCGAAAAATTTGTTATCGTATATCTGGATGACATACTGGTTTTAAGTAAAATAGTGGCAAAGCATATGAAACATTTGGCTACAGTCATGTAGAGGTTACAACAGGAGAAGTTGTTGATAAACATGAAGAAATCCTCATTCATGAAGACAAAACTCGTTTATTTGGGATTTGTTATTTCTGTAGATGAGTTAAGGATGGATCCAGATAAGGTGGAGGTAATAAAGAATTGGCCATCGCCAAAGAATACCTTTGAGGTGAGAAGTTTTCATGGATTGGCTAGTTTCTACCGAAAATTCATCAGGAATTTCAGTGGGATTAGTTCATCGATGATGGATACAGTGAAGAAAAGACACAAGTCTTTTCACTGGTCAAAATAGTGAGCAAGAAGACCAGGCGAAAACAATACTTTGAATATTTGGTCAAGTGGAAGGGCCATCTAGTTGAATATGCCAGCTAGGAGAATGAAGCAGAGATCCAGAGACATGGACACACCATACATGAGCTCATGGATAGGAGCCCATGAAAATTTTCAAGCAAGGGAGTATGATGCAGGAGCATCTCAAGCGAGCCAGCGTGGAGACAAAGGACAACTGGTGATACGAAAAGTGCCCAGCGCAAATTTTGAAATATCTTGAATCATTAATGAAACCATTAAGTGGAGGCACACTTGTAAAATGTAAATGGACCTTGAGCGATCCGCTCTCATCCTTAGTAGGTAGAAGGAATTTATGGTAGTTAATGCAAGTAGATAGAATTTAATTCTAGATTAGATAGTTTAGAATGAGAGAGGGAAACAGAATATAGACACCCTCATTGTGTATTGTAACAGAGAGGAGAGCATAGAAGAGGAGAAGCAGAGAGCTGTGTAGCCGAACTCCATGTACAGAAGTCATGAATTAATACAAGAAAGTTGTGATTTAGACTCATGGTGTTGATATATTCTCTGTGTATGCAATTTTTGAATGTTATGCTCATGAATGTTTTACTCTTTCTGCCATGCAATTGATTATATGCTAGGTATGAATGATTTTCTTGTTGAATGTTTGAAATCTGAGAGAGAGAGTAAGGGAAATGAGTTTCAATTGTTTCTCTACCTGAGCAAGAGTTCCTACAAGGAGTGCAGTTGAATTGTCCACAAGGAGTGCGTCGACAAAGTATTCAGAGGTTTGTCTCTAAACGCTCAGGAGAGGTAGCTTTTGTTCTCATTCTCTCAGAAGTGCAGTTGGGCACCGGATCCATGCAAGGTATGTGCAGGCCAAGTAGAGGTCCAGGTTTGTAACCTGAACGAAGTATTGAGACACTGTTGCTGCAGGAGTGCGCAGAGTCGACGAGTTCCAATTCCTTGGAGTAATTAAGGAATTTTCCGCAAGGAGTGCATGCAGGAGTCTTCTTCAAGACTCGGAGTTGGAGAAAGTTCAGGAAGGATAAAGCCTTCAAAGTCGTCGAAGGAGGTACATGAATCTTGTGCACTAAAATCAGTGAGAAAGCATTGCAAGTTGAGTCATAGGTGGTTAAGTACCATGGAAAGCCACTTAGTAATGAGTTGCATAAGTCCTTGTGAAAAGAAAAGACAGACGGTCGAAATTCTCTATGGAGAATTCGCGAAGTCCCATGAGCCATTAGATCTCATGAAAGCGTAGGGGAGTTACGACGAGTATTCCCAAAGGTTCTAAGCTTAGGAGGAGTAGATCCATAGATCAAGGCCACAGGAGCGTTGGATTTACCCGTGAACTTCTATTTCGGGTTTTCACGAGGAGAGGTCCCAAAATTTGTGCATCAGGACTCACGAAATCACGAAACGCGAAGTCCCGAGGATGAAAGGATTGTGTGGGCCACAAAATCGGCAGGTGGACAGGTGGCGCATTATCGACACAGAAGTCAAATTTCGTTGACCATTTCAGGGTTTCGTGGGGTGAAGTTCTGAATTCTTTGCATTAGGATTCGTGATATTGTGAAGTTCGAAGTTCCAATGGAGTGAAGGACCGTTGAAAGGTCAAATCTTGCGAGCACATTAGAGTTTCGTTAAATCGGGTTTCGTGAATCGCAGGAACGAGTTGCTTGACATCGTGACTACCGAAATCGCGATAAGGAGAAATCTGAAAAAGAGAGAGAAAAGGTCAAGAATTGACTATTTTCGAGGTTTCGGAGATTGAGAGACAAGGCGCTTGACCACCGGATTCGCGAAAGTGCGAAGTCTGATTTCCCGAAGTATAAGGGGGAATTTCCTGAGGTTAGTTGTGGGTGAAGATTTCCTGAAAGGTAAATAGAAGAGTCATTGTGAAAGGTCTTCGGGCTAGTGTAAGGGAAAAGATCTTGTGTATGTGGACCTTCCAACCTACGGGTTGAGGGAGGTTGCGTGCGTACATCAAATATTGAGCCCACCTGTCTGGGAACCCTCAAGAGAAAAATTCGATAAGTATGGAATAGGGAAGCGGTCAGTGGGATTCATTTTTTATAATATATTGATATTTGTAATAGATATCTCATTACCTAGTAGGATATTTTCTGCATGTCTTTGGGCAAGTTGTGTAGGGATAGTTAGTATGACTGTCTCCTCGAGGCATGGTGAATTGTTAACATTAAACCTTAGTTATTTCATACTTGGAAAGAAGTGTGAAGGTGGCAGGAAAAGGAAAAAACGATTACGAATTGGATATTTTATGAACCCGCCAACCCGATGATCTATGAAATAAATTCGAAGAAATGGACAAGTATGGAAAGAAGATGGGCGAGCTTCAAAATGGGGTGACAATAGTTCCCTAGGAGATGTGAGGACTTGATGGTCAAATTGTAGGTCTCAAAGATTTTGAGTGAAAACTGTGTAACACGGAAGAGGGTATGATGTGGGAGTCCAGCAATAAATTTGTATATCGTGGAAGTCCGGGTGTTGTTTGCAGGTCAAAAAACAATGGAAGTGCAATCTAGAGTCAGCCTGCCCAGGAATCCATGATAAAAAAAGTGGCTAGGTATGGAATGGGGAAGCGGTCGGTCAGAGTCGCGATATAAAAGCACAAGTGCAAATGTGACCCCATGAGTCTGCCAACCCACGCAGTTAGAAATTTTCGTAAAAACAACTAAGTAACTAGAAAGAGAAAGTAGGGGGGGGGGAATGGGAATTTGGTTAGGTATAGAAGAGGGGGAAGAAGGGATAATATATTCAAATCTGTAACAGATATCCCATTTCATGGCAAGATCGTTTCTTCATGTTTCTAGAGAATTTGTATACTTATTGCATATACTTGAAAAGAAGTGTGAAGGTGGTGGGCACAAGAAACATCGACTAGGAATTGGAAAATTCCTGAACCCACCAACCCCACGATCCACCAAAGAGATTCCAAGAAATGGCCAAGTGTGCAAAGTAGTCAGATGAGCTTCAAAATAGAGTGACAAGGGTTCTCGAGGAGACGTGAGGCCCCGATGGTCAAATTGTATGTATAAGAACTTTTGAGTGATAATGTGTAACACGAAAGAGGGGATGATGTGGGAGTCTAGAAGTCAATTTGTATATCGCAGAAGTCAAGGTGTTTTTTGCAAGTCAAGGAACAATGGAAGTGCAACCCACCTGTCCAGGAACACGCAAGTGAAAAAATCAGTAAGTATGGAATAGGGAAACAGTCTGTGGGACTCGTTTTCGCTAATATATTAATATTTGTAATACATATCCCATTACCTGGTAGGATATTTTTTGCATGTTTCTAGAAAAGTTGTGTAGGGATAATTAGTATGACTATCTCCTGGAGGCATGGTGAGTTGTTAGCATTAAACCTCAATTATTGCATACTTGGAAATAAGTGTGAAGGTGGTGGGCACATGAGATGACGATTAGGAATTGGATGTTCCATGAACCCGCCAACCCGACGATCTGTGAAAGAGATTCCAAGAAATGGCCAATTATGGAAAGCAGACGAACGAGCTTCAAAATGGGGTGACAATAGTTCCCCAGGAGACGTGAGGACCCAAAGGTCAAATTGCAGGTCTCAAAACATTTGATTTCAAACTATGTAACATGGAAGAGGGTATGATGTGGGAGTCCGACAATAAATTTGTATATCGTGGAAGTCTAGGTTTTGTTTACAAGTCACATAACAATGGAAGTGCAATCTAGAGCCCGCCTGCCTGGGAATCCATGATCAGAAAAGTGGCTAGGTATGAAATGGGGAAGCGATCAGTCAAAGTCGCGATATAAAAGAACGAGTGAAAATGTGAACCTATGAGTATGCCAACCCACACAGTTAGACATTTTCAGAAAAATGACTAAGTAACCAGAAAGTGAAAGTAGAGGGGAAAAAGAAACCGGAATTTGGTTAAGTATAGAAGAGGGGAAAGAAGGGATAATATATTCAAATCTGTAATAGATATCCCATTTCCCAGCAAGATATTTTTTGCATGTTTCTGGATAAGTTGTATACTTATTTCATATACTTGGAAAGAAGTGTCAAGGTGGCGGGCACAGGAAACAACAAATAGGAATTGGAAATTTCCTAAACCCGCCAACCCGACGATCCGCGAAGGAGATTCCAAAAAATGGCCAAGTGTGGAAAGCGGTCGGACGTGCTTCAAAATAGGGTCACAAGGGTTCCTGAGGAGACGTGAAGCCTTGGCGGTCAACTTGTATGTATCAGAAATTTTGAGTGAAAAATGTGTAACAAAGAAGAGGGGATGATGTCGGAGTCTAGAAGTGAATTTGTATAATGCAGAAGCTGGAGTGTTGTTTTTAGGTCACAAAAAAATGGAAGTGAAATTTAGAGACCACCTGCGCGGGAACCTATGATCGAAAAAATGGCTAGGTATGGAAAGGGGAAGTGATCGGTCGAAATCATGATATAAAATCATAAATAAAAATGTGAACCCATGAATCCACCAACCTGCACAAGAAGGCATTTTTTGGAAAAACAACTATGTAACTAGAAAGAGAAAGTACAGGGGAAAAAGAAAGGGGAATTTGGTTATGTATAGAAGAGGGAAAAGAAGGGGATAAAAGAGTGGGAAAATAGAAAAGTAGAGGGAAATTTTCGTAAGAGGGAATTAGTCTCAAACAAGCCCCATTGTTGCAAAACCATCATTTTCTAGTCCAATATTTTATCCACTTACTTGTTTTCTATTGTGCTTGTACAATTAAAAAGGGTGTGAGCAAATGCTTTGTTTTTATTGAAACTTGTGGGAGTAATTGTGTTCTTGATACATTCTTCAATGACTTTGACATATTATATTAAGTATTAAACTTCTTGCATGATGGGTTGTTAGCATTAAAGATTAATAATTGCATATCTAGAAACAACAATGACGATCTTGAATTTTAATATTTTGGTTGATTTCATAGTCCCATTTGATTTCAGCCACCATAGATCAGTTTTGTTTATTCGCGAAGAAGAAATTTGGTAATTTCTTTAATAAAGTAAAAAGTCCTCAAATAGAGGCCAGGGGATGGATAACTAATAAAATGTTTCCTTTTGGAGTAAAGGAATCAAGGAAGCGAAAGGGAAATAAATATTGAAACAAAATTTCTAGGGTGGGGCCCTGACAACCTCATCGTGAATTAGTGTTGCTATGTTCTATCTGCATTACGAATAGAATTTAATGTTGGTTTGAAACTGTCTAAAATTCATTTATGTTTCCATAGAAGTCTGATGGGATTGACACAATGTATTGTCATACATTTTTTCAATGCTCCATATTAGATCAAATTACTTGAGCCAATACAATATTCAAGAACTATGATACTATCAAACCATGCTAACGAGAAGAGGTTTTAAATCCAACAAAGAAGAAACAACCAAGATTCCAAAGAATTTTTTTTAATAGTAAATCCCTAAAAAACAAATATTGGGCAATGTATATCTATCCATAGACATTGTACTGAGTTCTTTGCACTGAAGCATTAAACATATTTGTCATAAATACAGGTACATGATCTACAAAAAAAAAAAAAAAAACATGCATACAATTTTGTGTTGTTCCTCTAGTGGAACAACATGCAAGAGCCATAGAGATTCTCTTCAACATGCATACAAAACTCATTACCATGATTTTTTAGGAAGTCCTTGCAGTCTTCTCATCGAAAGGTCAATGTTCGTTGTCGCAATATCAATATCTTGCGGAAGACCTTAGGTGACAAAGAAACAAGAGAGTGTTTCTGCAGTGGAATAATTCTTTGGCTTGAAGCAAGTGAACACCACTCTTACTCCTGATGCTAGAGACCTGGAGACATTGCAAGGCACCATTGAATTGTACAAATAATAGGGAAAAGGCCTTGGTGAGAATATTTTCCAATCTGCGACCACCACTGCCAAGAGCACGACATCCCGCAACATCGCTCCAATGGTCCACCCCGGTAAGAAAGAAACCCTGAATTTTTGAAACGCCGGAGGACATAAGAACCCATCCTCGTGGTAAAATTGATATTTCTCACAAGATTCTTGTGAGGAAGAAGACGAAAAACATTGTAGGGCAAGTGGAAGAGACCGAAACTGAAAGTGAGGACACACCAAGAGACCACCTCCTCATAGTTGAAGACTTCAGGGACACAGCCTCCACCAGCAATTCGAGAGGTCAAATTAATCATTATGGGTGGGAGGGGACCAAGAGACCCCCTCCTTACAGGAAAATACTTCAGGGACATAGGTTGTACGAAAAATTCCAGAGGCCCAAATTAGTCTGTTATGGGTGGAAGGAGATGAGTAGTAGGAATATGCCTTGCACCAGTGGGAGTTCTGTTCCTCATCCCCTAAGATGTTAATTGTATATCCAAAGAACATGAGAGTGTTCCCGCAATTGAATAATTATTTTCCTTGAAATATATCTCTGGGAGCATCAAGAGACCATTTCCTTATAGTGAAAGACTTCTGCCCAGAACAAACTAATTTGGGCCTCTGGAATTCCTACTCTCGAGATGCAAAGAGGATATTTCGTTCAACATCAATTTATTTTCTGAAACCCCTTTCTTTGGTCTTGTGAGGACCGTCATCGCCGAGCCGAGAAGTAACCCCCATTATGGTTGATTTCAATTTGGACATAGGAGTGGGAACAACATCTACATTTCCATCATCCAGTGTCATATCATTGTCCATTACATCATCTTCTTCCATCTCGAAATCGACCACATCAACCTCTGTGCCAACCATCAACGCAGGTATGCGGGTTGTCTGAGTAGGCAGGGCTTCCTTGGTGTTATCCCTCCAAGAAACTCTTTGAGGTTGTAAGACAAAGATGCTTGGTAACTTAAAGTAAACTTGTTTTTGTGTTTTTTGTATTTGTGGATCAATGGGATAACTCAACTATAATGTAGCATTCAGACAATCAAAATGGATAATCAAATGAACCAGTGCTCTCAAGGATCAATAATCAGATAGTAGCTTTAAAGTGGGTGAATAAATCAATGCTTATAAACTAGATACACAATGTAGGGTTTAATAAACAATGTAAGCAACTATTAATAAAGTTATGAACTGACTAATGAGATGACAGTCATATTGCAGTTGAAACAACTTGAATAAGAGTACAAAAGGAAAGGTGAAATCTGACATCAATAGAGAGAGAAAACTATGATTTGTATTATCATATGAAAAGGTTGTTTACAATATATTGTAGTCCATGTATCCAAACTCGAACCCTTTGGTTCATCAACAGTTTGTGGCTTTATAGCCTTTACATAAAGATTTAAGATCCTATTTTAATGGATCTGAAATACCTAAAACTCAACATAATCAAAATGAATCTTTAGCATATATGATCTAATCTTATCATCATAAGTCGAAATTGATAGCTGAAGCATTATTTGGCAATTTGCTTATGATAATCACAAATTCAGAAATCTGTCTTTGATGATTGGGTGATTTATGTCAAGATTAATCATGCCATTTGGTGTTATATCCTTACCATATGTATTTAAAACTTAATGAGAAAGATATTCTAGCTTCTCCTAATTATTATCCATCATTTAACACCTTTCCCACGTGTTCAGGAATCCAAAAATCGCGATCTGGGAAGAAAGAAAACGTTTCTGGACTCTTCTGCACTTTCACTGACTCTTTTGTCCTGAATCTGCCTCTTTAGCCGGTGAAAAGGAAAACTTTCACCAGCTCACTACACTGTGAGAAAAACCAATGAGCCGATGAAAGCGCGGATTTTTTTATTGAAAAATGCCTTGGGAAAAATCAAATTTTTGAGCCATGGAGAGTTCTTTTTACACGCTTGAATAGTCGATTGACAACTAGAAATCCTAATCTTTCCAATGGTACTTTCATATATGCATTTAGAGCTTGGGAAGGTAGTCAAAAGTCCCCCACAATATCAAGCATAATTTTTCAAACAAATTTCAGAATGAATTATTTGGTTGCTAAGAATTATTTGGCTTGAAATATATCTCTCGGTGCACCAAGGGACCATAGCCTTTTTTTTATTTTGGGTGGAGGGAGATGAGTACTAACAATATTCCCTGGAGCACTAGAACTTCTGGTCATCATGCCTGAAGGTGTTTACTGTATCTGGACAAAACTGTTGTTGAAATGCTGCCATAAGTTAATGAGAATGTTCGTTTGCTCCAGATGATGTTTGAAATGAACATTCAGAAGGGATAATATAACCCTCCGCAAATATTGGTTTAATGTGTATCAATGGGAGATATCATCAAGCCTTTGACTGATCAATGAAAATATCTATGATTCATGTGCAATGATTTGTTACCATTAAAGATTACTAATTGCATATTTAGAAAAAAGTGCAAAGGTGGCGGTGACGACGAAGAGAGATTAAGGATTAGAGATTTTGTGAAGCCGCCAACCAGACGACGTGCAAAAGAGATTGCATGATGCTTGAAATGAACACTTGGAAAGGATAACACAATCCTCTGCAAATCTTGGTTTAATTCGCATTAATGACAAATATTCTCCAGCATTTCAAATATTAATGACAATCTTAATGATTCCTGCACGATGAGCTATTAGTATTAAATCTTAATAATTTCATATCTATAAATAAGTGTGAAGGTGGCGGGGACGGCAAAGAGATATTAATCATTGCACATTTCATTGACCCACCAACCCGCGAAAGAGATTCCAAGAAATGGCCAAGTATGGAAAGCAGTCGGTCGGGCTTCAAAATAGGGTCACAAGTTGTACTCAGGAGACATGAGGGGCTGATGGTCAAATTGTATGTCTCCGAAGTTTTGACTGCAAAATGTGTAACACAGAACAGGGAACAATGACGGATTTCGATGGTCAATTTGTATATTGCGGAATTTTGGGTGCTTTTTGTAGGTTGCAGAACAATGGAAGTGCAATGTTGAGAAAGCATGGCCAGGAACCAACGATGGAAATAGTGGCCAAGTATGCAATTGGGAAGCAGTTGGTCAGACTCGTGACATAATGTAAATTCTAACCTTGTACAATGTCTACTGTAAAAAGATATTCAAAAAAGAATAGAAAAGATACAATGGCAAATGCAAACATTACACAGAGATTCTTCCCCTGGAAACCCAAACCGGGAAAACCAACATATATTATATTCATACATTTTGTTACATTGTTTACAATACAATATACATATAGGAGCCAACAGCATCCAAAACCCTGACCCAATGACCTGGATTAGTCCAAAACCCTAATTCCTTAACCATAAATAGAAAACCATCGGCAAAAACCCATGTGCCGAAAAACCACATAAATATCATGTGGTCCCGGAAATATGTCGTCCCAGTAATATTTCGTCTCGGAAATATGTCGTCCTGGTGCGAAAATATTTTTCAGGGGCACTTCCCCCGAACCCTTGC
>SNQJ01S0233680.1:0-14023 GCA_010110895.2 Picea sitchensis
CCTATATGCAATATTGCATTGTCCTCATTTAAGGTAAATTTGTTATGTATCTGAAAGTCGCGCAACATGTAGACAATGTTTGTCTTTTTCTATAGGTATGCTTCATATGAAAATTATTCTAACCCAGGAAGAACATCTTGTAACAGAGGTTGTCTAAATGTACAATTCACAGTTGTGTTTCCCACAGTTCGGATGGCAGCATTGAGGAAATGCCCATATATGTATGGATATTTTCTGTTGCATTGCAGACAATCAATCATATCATTACTTATCAAAGTAGAAGAATAAGCAGGAGAGTTACATTTCTCACATACAGGCTCAAAGGGTGTCGAGTACACATTCACTGCAACCAAAACACCTTCAACCTAGAAATGTGAGTATAACAATTGATATATTGAACAATATAATATACAAATGCACCCAAAAAACAAAAAAAAAAAAGAAATTTGGTGATGGCTACTTGTATGATAATAGTGAGGATGAATATGTAGATGTATACACACAACAGTTGTAGAGCTAGTTTGTTTCTTCAGATCCTGTACTATGTATGCTCGCAATTATGTTACAAATGTTGCTTGGGTTGTGCGAAATATCCTTTTTTTAACATCCATTTTCTTTGTTATATTTCTGAAAAGCATAAGTGGAAATTTCCCTTTATGAAATTGGTGTTCCATTGATGAAAACAAATTTGAATAGGTATCGAACAATTGTAGCTGCAACATGGAACAATGCAATATTTGTGTAACTTAACTGAGATACATGGACATGCGAAAGTAAAGGACAAAAACTAGATATGGAGAATGGTACCATCGCCTTATCGAGATACATGGACATGCAAAAGTAAAGGATAAAAACAGGATATGGAGAATGGTACCATCACCTTGTCACTGTCTGACTCTCCATATAAAATATGGAGAGAATAGGTTGTAAAGCTTTCAAGTTTCTTCGGTTATTTTCATGGTATCAGCTCAAGGCCAGGGCATCCTTACCGGGCGTGACCGAAAACTTATTTTGAGGACACTTAACGTAAGTGATCTCGAATTTTATGATGTTAAACCATTTATACTTGATTATGATGCGATTGACATCATGTCATATACGTTTCTACTATTTATAGATAGGTGCTATTGACTCCGCTTTTATTGAGTGTGCGTGGTTTTGACCATGAGGATGCAGAGGCATCGATGGATCTCCTTGGAATTTGGATCGAGTCAGTGAGTGGACTTTTAGGGTTTGAATTTTTTTTTGATGTGACATATGTACATGTGTTTAGATATTATGATGTTGATTATTTTTTCTGACATGATTTTTTGATGCAGGCTGACGATAGCTACGTGACTCACATATGGAGTAAGGCTTACACACGATTGCAGGTTGAGGAGAGGGGTGGATAAATATCCCCGCCATCGCTTACTGAAGACTTTCTCTGGCCATGGTTCGAACAGTAGGTTAACTATTACCTAGTTCGAGAGGATCCATGATGTCGAGGGAAGAATGCTAATAGTTGTTTTCACGATGATTCTTGTTGGTCGCTGCATTACATGGGGCTCATTCCCTGTAACCCTTAGTCTCCCACAAGTTCACCCTTCGCGAGTGTTGATTCCGTGAGGTTGCAGATGTCTACCACCGGCCCAGCTTACAGTGCGTGGTACCCTTGAGCACGGTGCATCCCTGGCAGTACGCTGCATAAAGAAATATTAAAAGCGAGTGGTGACCCGAGCATCGGTACATCCCCTGGCGCGCCATTGCGCGAAAAGGAAATGAACGAGGGGAAAGGCACCTGGAGCATCGCGGGAGCCGCCTCAGGCACGTCGCCTTGAGTGGGATGAAGGAAACAAACCTAAATAACCTACACAACGCCTTTATCAAACTCCTAAAACTACACCAAACAAATCAAGGCCCAGCTCAAAATCTAAACCTAAGTCAAAAAAAAAAACTTCTAAGATAAAAAATTGTTTAACCTTAAGGAAAAGGCCCTAACTCTAACCTCTAAAAAGAGCCTACCCCTAATTCTAAATGAAATAGCTTCTATGAATCTTGAACTAATCCTATACCTAAATATCATTAGTAATAAAAATTAACCCTAATAACCATTAAAATAATTAAGCAAAACATCATTATGAAATTTATTGTCTGAGTTACCTAAAACGTATCTGTTTATATATTGGTTGTAGTTGGATTTATTAACGTTAACTTAATACGACTATACAACCAATATATCAACAAATACCTTTTAGTTAACTCCTATTGGACAAATTTCATTGAAGGTCTCTCCTTCAACCGCTAACCGCAATGAGAAGTTCATTAACATACTGAGCATAACCCCTATGAACACAACAGTTTTCAAAAATCAACCTAACTGCTAAATAAACTAACACTAAAAGCCATAGTTTTGACTCAATGTAACATAACCATCGCTGAATAAATTGAATGCTTAAGGGATGAAACTTTATTCCTTAAAACTCATACAAAAACCTTCTTAGATCAAACCAACAGTAACAAAAATTCATTTAATGAGCTAGAGTACACATATATATATATATATATATATATATATATATACATATATATATATATATATATATATATATATATGAATCTTAAAATACATAAAACGAAGATGTTTATGCATTTACCTTTGGTTTTAAAAAAAAAAAAAGAAAAACAAAAAAGGAAAATAATTTTTGAGAAACGGGGGATGTGGAGTGACACCTGCAAGACATAGAATTTTAGAGGGTTTTTTTCATTAAACTTAAAATAAAAGCATTAGTCAAACTCAATAAAAAAGAAAGGCAATGGGGAAGGAGGAGGAGCTTGGCTTAGGTATTGTTATACAATCAAATTGAAACTAGACCCATTGCTTGTGTGGAGTTGGGGATTTTCTCAAATGATTGAGTGGTAGCTCACTTTGGAGGCGCGCAGCCGGAAGATAGGTATACCTTATGGATTTGTGTGGCCTCTTTGCAGCTCAAGGGACTAAGAGGGAATAAAAGTACCCCTAGTTTGGCTGAGGTACCGTAGTCTCCACGGCCTAAGTGAGGGAGCTTAACGGCTCGCGCGGACCTGCCTTCGTGTTATTCGCCGACATGGGTACGCAAGTGGGTTTGTTGTTTTAAAAAATAATGTGAATGCTTAAGATTGTATATGAACCCTTCTCTGCGTTTTGTTAAAAGTTTGTATGTGAATTTCTAACGATTGCTATACTTTGCTGTAATGAAATTTAGGAATGAGATTTTACGCTCTAAAACTTACTTACCACAGTAGCTATATTCAGATCCGGCAATAAGGCCTCTGTTAAGTGTATGGTTGCGAGTTAATACCCTTTTAAAAAAAAGAAAAAATTGTTGTTTCTACCTCGCTAACTAAGTTGTTTACCTTTCTTATATTGTATAAGAAAAAGAAATTTGATTTCAGTTTCTCTGTGGGCCTTCCATTTCATCGAGGGCGTTTAACCATTCAGCCATGGCATTCTACATTGTCGGGGCGTTTTTATTTTTTGTTGATGTATTTACTGTATTTTATAGTGATATTCTCTAGTTTTGGTTCGAACTCCCAAGATTTGACAACTTAATCACTCAAGGCTTTTCAAGAACCGGCCCGCTATCCACCTTACGAGTTTTATTTTATATATAATATAAACTTCCTGCATTGAACCCTGCAAGTGTTGTGTATTAGCTCCGCTTGGACTGTGGCTTATTCTATCTTCAGCATACCTCTTCTAAGGATGTTTTGGGACCTCTGCCACCGTACACCTTAGGCACACCAATCGTATCCACCTCCTCCAACTTACCGCCCATTCCCCGGAGGTTTCCTTTCTTTGCATTTGTTCTGATTGAATTTGCATTTCATGTGGGCACACGCCATTAGCTGGCTCGCCAGCGCTAATCGGAGGGCGCATTTGTTAGTGAGTCGTCCGCTTCCGTGGAATCGCATATCACCCTAAGCAAAACTCTGGCAAAATCTCTAACCTCGTCCCGCTACTCGGCATTTTGCCCGTGTTTCATTTTTTCCTCACCGCCGAAATGGCACCCGGCCCGCAATGCGCTTGGTTTTTTCTTTCATTGAAATTCGACAGAGAGTCTATTCCTCCTCAGCTTTTAAACCTTGACGTTGTCAGGTGATTTTTTCCTCCCGATGCATTTCTTGCCCAATATACAAGGGCTTAGGTTGCCGCATGAAGCCCCACCGCATGCCCTCGTTGAGTGAAAAACGCTTCAATTCCACCCAGCGAGCCGCCACACCGGTGATAGAATCGGGTAATACGTAAAGGCGTGACCGCGACAACGCCACAAGGGATTAGCAGGAACCCCATCTCCATCGTGGCGTATGAAACTGTGTTCTTTTTTTGGGTTGCTGTGTCGTTGAGTTCGGTAGCATGACAAGTGCCCACCATCCGCCAGGTTGCCGATCATTAACCTGTGTTGGGAAGAGTGAGCAGAACGCCAGCCTTTCACGCCTTTAATGCTTAGAAATTATCGATGATTGCAATAAATGTAAATGATAACGTAAATAGAACGCCTATTTTCAAGGTCGTTATTGGATTATGAAAGGTTAATATACTAGAATTTATGTTTATGCTATTAAGTATGGAACGCTAAAATTTTTAAAATTTAAATTGTGAAATTTTAATTTCAATATGTATATTTAAAGTAAACTTAAATTAAATATGATTAAACTTAACTTAAGTTATTTTGTTAGAGACATAAATTTTCATTGTACAATTGAAATGTTTAAACTTTTAAGATTTTGTAAATCATATTATCTTTTATAATAGACTATACTCTAGATTCTTATTAGATATACATACCTAGATTGATGCAAAAGATAATCATTGATGTGGAATATTATGATAAAGATAAGTGCTCATGGTTAACATTTAAAATTTTAAATTTTGATCATTGATGTGGAATATTATGATAAAGATAAGTGTTTGGTAACATATGAGAAGTGAGGTAATTGATTTGTTGTAAGGTTAGATAGCATGAAGGTATTTTGAGGAAATGTAGTATAAATTAATGTAATGTCCAGGTAAGGTATTGTCAAGTATCGTATGGAATTATCTATCTATTATGTTCTAGTGGAAATGGTGGACCCCGTTAATTTTATTATGTTAAGCATCAATATTTATTGACAATGTTCGTAACAAAGCCATTATAAGTTCTTTTTAACTACAATGTGCTATTATGTTTCCCTTTTGAATGAAATTTATTGTGTTAATCCACGATTATTTTATTGACAATAATGGAAGCCATTACTAGTTAAAATTACACTGCTATACTATTATAAAGGCAAATACATGGGTGTCATGGACATGTCCTTCGGTAGTTCTGTTGTTATTAAACACAAACAGAACGTAGAGCCATCCTTATTTTAAATACAATGATAGTGTGATATAGAAGACAAAGATATGGTTGTGTTATGGTGATCATACGGTAAATTAATTAATGCACTTCATTTAGGGTTGGGTAACTCGTTGATTAATTGAATTAAATCAGGTTTTTGTTTGTTTTCGGCCATAAAGTGGATCTTAGTCAACGCTTTGTCTTAATATTTGGTCACCGTCTTCGAGTCCTTAGGTCGGCGAAATTTCTTCCGTAGAGGATGCAAATGATTCTCAGTTTTGTTGTATTTGTTGGTATTCATATATGGCTTTTTTTTCGTTTATCCGCTAAGGTGGATGTAGACACCCCTGTAGCCCTTTAGAGATATGTTCCGTGTGATTGTTTGTAAAGAATCCAGCGTCGTATCAAGAGTCTTGGGCCCCTTTAAAGGTAGGGTTTCCACCTTGGGCGGCCAATAACCTTAACCTTGTCACTACCGCCTCGAAATGGCCGAGCCTTATCCCAATCTGAGCGAACCAAGACCAAACCATTTCGTGCGCAAATAGCAAGATCTACCAATGGCGATCTCCTTCCCCCGTTCAGAATCGCGGCACAACCCAACATGTCGCTAAAACACCGCCGGTGCGCCCTGTGTCCGGGTCACATTATCGTTGCAGTCACCATCCCGCGCCCTTTGGTAGATGAACATCGTATTGCATCTGTTGGTTTTGGAGCGGCTTAATGAGAGTCAAGAGCGTTCATTACTCTACACGCGACACACCCAAACACAATAAAAAAACCACCTGTCATACCAGTTCCGTCGTGCAACGGCGGGTGATGCGTTCAAGAATGTATGGCACGGTTACCGTAATCTACCTAATTTGGGATTCACCACGGATTTCGCTGACATGAGCTACCTTTGCATACCATTGCCGACTGAGCTGATCGTGCGCCGCTATGCAATCACATGGCCAGAGCGACCATTGGGGTGCTAGGGGAGGAGGCTGACACCTCCAGTAGCATCCAATCCATAGGGGTCTAATCCCCAAGGGTGGGCGAAAGGTGTTCCCCTGATAGGAGCGTATATAGCATTTTGCGATGTTGTTGAGATGATGAGATCTTTCAGCACATGTCCAAGGAACTAATCAGCCAGATTGACCCAGACGAGGCCGAGCTAACACCCCCGAGGTTCACAAGACACCGGCTGCTGCTGTGTAGCATTCAATAAATGAACCTGAGAAGGTAAAATTTCCCCAGTTCTTTATGCTACTTGACGGCAAAATTACGCGGAGGCATAGTTGGAGAATATGGTGATGTGATTTGCACTTCACGATTATACCTCCAACATGAAGGTTAGCATGGCGGCTCTTCAACCGGCGGGGAGTGCTCTCTATGCAGGAAGATGCTCCCGCCGCAAATTTAACATGGCCATTGAAGACGACGGTCATGGGAACTGTTCAAGGAGTGGTTCGAGGAGAGGTATTTTTTCTAAGGAATTCGTTGAGCGTAATCTCAATGAGTTCAATGCATTATGATAGGGAGGTCGTACAGTTCTTGAGTACGAGGCTTGTTTTATGGATTTTCTTCGGTATGATTTGCATATTAATACTAAGAAACTTGAGGTCAACAGTTTTGTGTTTGGCCTTAATGGCAGCCCGCGTGCAAAGGTTTTTATGTTTTGATGCCTCAAACCTTTGCATGAATGTATCCAAAAGGCCCTCATATCGAAAGGAGCGGATCTTATCGGGGATCGACCGTGACTCCAACAGACCCGCAGGTATTCATTTGGCACGCCACAAGATCGACACCAACAGACATAATACGACACGTACTGAAAATCCACTTTGCTACACCCCGGCTGACCGCGACCTCAGTGGTGGAAACCTTATCGAGGACCACAACAAAAACAATAATTTCGTCCACAAAAACAACAATTTAGGCATATTTAGCATAACAGACCAGGATCAAAGACTAATAGGCCAACAACTTCTACTTCAAAGACCAAGAGTACTGGACCGAAGAAAAGGCATTGGACATGTAGAGAGCCACATCACCAGCATGACTACCCAGTGGAAAGGACCAAAGCGTATGGATTAGCCGGACCCACTACCATGGGAGATATGGCTAAGGCCCATCAGATTCATGCGCTGTGAATAACCGCCGTGCAGCACTATTCGACAGGTTCGGTGATTTATTGCATTGTTACTGACTATACCTTTAGTGTATTTCGGATAGACCCAAAAGGTCAGAGTTTCATTTCTAGTGCAGAACTAAAAAGGATTAAGGTAAAGGAAGCCAAACAAGATGAGTTTAGCTTCGCGGGAGATGGCTTTGGGAGCCAAACAAGGTTGGAGGAAAGGTTACGTGTACCCTTAACCTACGAGAGTTTGTCACTAGGGTCAACTTGTACATCACAAATATTAGGATCTTATGACGCCGTGATTGTTATGGATTGGTTGTAATCGCATAAAGCTTGCACCCCCCTTGCGCATACTCTTCCACAACTGTAAGACGAAACGGTTGAAATTGGTCGATGATGATGGACAAAAACGCGTGATTGTAGGACAGAACAAGGGAGTATCCCTAAGGTTCGTCTCTTCCTTACAGCTACGTAAGAGTATGCGCAAGGTGCAAACTTTATGCGATCCTCTGCTAAATGAGAAGGGAGTAGTGAAGGTCTAGAACACCTTCCCGCGGTGAGAGAGTTTGCAGACGTAATTCCATAAAAGTTACTAGGTTTATTGCCCGAAAGAGAGTTGGATTTCACAATCGACTTGAAACCTGGAACCAAACCCATAGCAAGAACGCCCTATCTGGGATGCTCCAATTCCGAGAGTTGCAAGAGCTGAAAATGCAACCCGCTGAGCTGTTGGACCCCTCGACCCATATCATCCCAGTGCAACACCACGGGGCACCCGCCATTTCATTCGGAAGAAGGACGTATCATGGAGGTTTTGCATTGACTATCACCAACTGAACAAGGCTAATCAAGAATCAGTATCCCTACCAAGAATTGATGATCCGCTCATCAAATGAAGGTTTGACTCCGCGTTCTCCAAGATCGATTTTATGCATCGTGGTATCACCGCCATTGGATCAAGGAGGATGACGTCCTAAGACCGCCTTTAAGATGAGATTTGTACATTACGGTGCCAACGCTTTTACCTTTGGATGCATAAATTCCTGTGGGTATCTGCTAAGGAGTTTGATGAATGGGGTTTTCCACGAGTATTTGGACAAGTTCGTCTAAGTATCTATTGATGATATTTTGATCTACTCTCGGGACGATGGAGGAGCATGATGAGCACTTGTGGATGGTACTACAAAGCGCCTCGAGCAATAAATTATAAGGGGAAGTTGTCCAAATGCTCTTTATCAATCAATGATTCACTACTTAGGCATGTCATCTCCTCATGGCGGTATCGGCCGCGGATCAAACCAAGGTTGAGGCTATTATGGAATGGCTCCTGCGACCGACGAACGCCACATAAGTGCATAGTTTTACGGGATTAGCAGGATACTATTGACGCTTTGTTGAGGGATTTTCAAAGATAGCAACCATCACCTAATTGTAGAAGAAAAACAAGAAGTTTGTTGGGACCGAAATGCTAAGCATTTCGTGAGGCTTAATATTAAGCTGATGAAAACACTAATACCAAAGGTCCCCGACATGGATCGAGACTTCTTTGGTATGTAATCAAGCGATCCAAGGAAGGTTTAGCTTAGTCTTGATGCAAGACGACGAGTGATTGCTTACATTTCTCTAAAACTTCAAGGCATAAATGATGGCTAGTAAATCCAAATCGTGTGTTGCATAGCCATTGTATATGCCTTGAAGGTATGGAGACACTCCACCTTGTTGGATGAAAATTTGAATTAAAGACCTATCATCGGTGGACTACAACACATTTTATGGGTTAATTCAACACGCCGACAATCTACATTGGCCTGAATTGCTTAACTAATAATTTAATTTTGAGATTACTTACATAAAGGGAACAATGAACTGAGAGTGGTGGATGCTTTGAGTCTAAGACCACGCATATTGTAAGTTGCCTCTTCAAATGAATCTACTTAAGAAGATTATTCCTCACTTTTACAACGTGGACGAAGGACTGGTGTATAAGTTGGAAGTCGAGATTTCATCCAACAAACACAATGATGGTACCACGATATGAGGGATTTTCTTTGATAGTTAAGGGTTATTGAGGTTTAGAGGTCGGATTTATGTACTTCCAAAATGACGAAGTTGAGGATGTTGATCCCGAGAAAGGCTCATAGAGCAGTTTACATAATGGCTCACCCGTGAGTTACTAAGATGAGGCGCATCTTTAAACTCCTTATTCTTCCTCGAAGGGAAATGAAGGCTGACATAGCCAAACTATGCGGCCAAAACGTCTAGAGCAATGCCAGTGCTAAACATAGACCAATCTCTAAGAGGATTACTTCAACCACATGTTATCTTAATCAAAATGGGAAGTTATTTCGATGGATTTTATTGTTGGATTTCCATCGACGGCAAGGAGGAACAAATCGATTTTCATGGTGGTTGACATTTTGACGAAGAGTGCTCATTTTGTTTTTGTGCGTACGACGTATCAGGCAGCCGACATAGCGAGAGTTTTCATCAATGAGATTGTAAGGTTACATTAAGGTCAAGAAGATTATATCCGATCGAGGACGCTTGTTTACCGGATGATTTTGGATGAGTTTCCAAGAGGCCTTGGGAACCCAACTCAATTTTAGTACCACATATCACCCGTGAGGATCCGATGGGAAGACCGAACGCACCAACCAAACCTTGGAAGACATGTTGCACATGTACATGATGGACCAACAAAAGCGTTGGGAGGAATTTTTTCCATTGGTAGAATTCACATATTACAACATTTATCAAAGCACCATCAAGATGGCACCCTTGAGTTTATTTATGTAATGCAATCGCGTCTGACTTCCCTGAGCTTGGGACTGACTGGAGATAGGGTCGCGGGGACCGCATACGATCCCAAGAAGAAATGGAAGAGAAAATGCGAAACCATAAGACAAAGGGGATTAAAGAAGCGCAGGATCGAGAAAAGAGTTATGCCGCCGACGCGCACCGAAATGACCGTAGTTATGAGGGCTCCGGAGATCGAAGTCTTCTTGCGGGTTAAACTACATGGAAGAGTCTTCATCAAGTTTGATAGAGCTAAAAATCTCTCCTAGATCTGTGGGACCTTTCGAGATCGAGGAAGGGGCCTATGGTCTATCGACTAGCCTTGCTCATTCTTTGAGGCGCATGCATGATGTTTCTCATGTATCCGCTTTGAGACATTATAATAGTGATCCTACATGTGATTGACATGAGTTCCTTCCAGTATTGGATGAGGGAGTGCTCATGACTAACCCGATTCGCATCTTAGATCATCAAGGTTTGGCTAGCCATAACTGCCGAATGATAGATCGTGTCAAGGTCCAGTTGGGATTATAGTCCGCGACTCCTATGACTGAGAACGACATGATATGGGGCCAGCCTACTTTTTGTTTGATAGATAGACTTGCGATACCGCGGGTAAATTGGTGATACCTGCGACTTGCCTCCACATTTATACTAAGAAACTTCTGGACTAAGTTTAGACTAAGAGGGTGTGTATGTAACATCCCGCCCTGGCGACTGAGAAAAACTATTCTTGAGGACACTTGCGTGCAAGCGATCTGGAATTTTATGATGTTAAACCCATTTATACTTTTCTATACGCGCATTGATGTGATGACATGATGTTTACTTTATTTGATGTATACATGTGCTATCGACTCGTTATTGAGTGTGCATGGTTTTTTTGACCTTGAGGATGCAGAGGTATCGGTGGAACACCTTTGACTCCAAATTGAGTCATGGAGTGCTATATTTGGGTTGATTTGTCATCAGATATTTCATTGATTTGATGATTTGACGCTGACATGTTCTGACATGATTTTTTGATGGATGCAAGATGATGATAGTTTGTCGATCGGAATCACATTTGGAGTAGAGGTGTCACACACGACAACCATAGATTTTTAGGGAGAGGTGTGGTAGAATCCATGCCATATCCTACTATCACTCTCACCGTGGTATGAACTGTACGTTACTGATTACCCAGTTCAATATGTGCACGATTTTGTGAGGGCAGACTAGGACAATTGCTCACGATGATTTTTTAGGGGCGCGCAATAAGGCGGGCCTTATTCCTTAGAACCTTAGTCTCCTGAACAAGTTCACCGGCAGAGTGTTGACTCTAGAGGTTATAGATGTCTACCAATCATTCAGCTTGGCGAAAGTGGTACCCTTGGAGCACGGGTAATCCCTCGGCGTCACACAAAAGAAATAATAAAGCAGCTTTTAGTGGTACCCTGGGAGCACGTGGCATCCCTCGGCGGCAACGAAATTAAAGGAAACGAACGAGACGTGGCACCCTTGGAGCACGCGGGTCCTCAAGGAACGTACCGCGACAATGTGACGAAGAAACAAAACCAAACACCTCAAGACAATAACTTTAATAAATTCCTAAAATGACACCCCTAAACAAATCATCGGCCCAGTACAAAATCTAAACCTAAGTAAAAAAAAAAAGTTCTCTAAGATAAAAATTTCGCTTAACCTAAGGAAAAAAGGCCCCAACTCTAACTCTAAAAAAAGATCCTAACCCTAATTCTAAATGAGATAGCTCCTATGAATCTTGACCCAATCCTATACCCAAATATCATTAGTAATAACAATTAACCCTAATAGAACCATTAAAACAATTCAAGCAAAACATCATTATGATATTTTATGCTAGAGTTCGCACCTCAATGCTGTGCAAGGAGAATACAATTTTAGAACGTACCTGAGCTCTAGTTCTTCGATTCATTAGCATTAAATTCACATCCAACTACAAACCAATTATCAACCAACATATTTTAGTTAACTCAAACAATAAATTTCATTGAAGGCAACTCCTTCTTTAAACACAACTTTCAATGAGAGTTTATTAACATATTGAAAGCATAACCTCCCCAAGTGAACGCAATAGTTTTCAAAAATTAAACTAATTCATAATAAACAAATACCAAAAGCCATACTTTGATTGACAAAACGCTAACCATTAGTGAATAAATTGAATGCTTAAGGGACTAAACTTTATTCCTTAAACTCATACATAAACTCAGATTGAACTAATAGTAATAAAATTATTTAATGTTAGAGTATATATATATATATATGAATTTAAAATAAAAATGAAAATAAAGCGATAAGATTTTCTTTTTGTTTTTTTAACAAAAAGAAAAAAAGGGAAAATAATTTTGGAAAAACGTGGGGGATGAGTGACACTTGTAAGACATAGAATTTTAGAGGGTTTTTCATTAAAACTTCAAAATAAATATGATTTAGGTCAAACTCGACAAAATGAAAGGGGTATGGCTAAAAGGAGGGAGGAGCTATTAGGTATTGTTATGCTGCCTAAAAATTGAAAAAATGGACTCCGATTGCTTGTGTGGAGTTGGGGATTTTCGGCCAGGCTGGAGTGGTAGATCACTTTGGAGGTGACCCGGAAGCTAGGCAGAATCTCCGATTTCCGTGGCCCCTTTGTGGCTCTGGGGCTAAGGGGGAAGCAGAAAATCTCTAGTGTTTGGCCGAGGTAATCGGGTAGTCTCCATGGTTGGTGAGCTGAGCAGACGGCTCATGCAGGATCAAGGCTCTTCGTGTTATTCTCCTCACGGCCAAGGCACGCAAGTGGGTTTGCTGTTTTAAAAATAATGTGAATGCTTAAGGTTGTATATGAACCCTTCTCTGCGTTTGGTTAAAAGGTTGTATGTGAATTTGTAACGATTGCTATACTTTGTTGTAATGAACTTTAGGAATTAGATTTTATGCTGTAAAGTTTTACTTACTACAGTTATATTCGGATCCGGCAATAAGGCCTCTGTTAAGTGTATGGTTGCGAGTTAATACCCTTTTAAAAAAAAAACTGTTGTCTCTTACCTCTGTGAATGAAGTTGTTTACCTTTGTGATATTAGATAAGAAAAGAAAAATTCGATTTCGTTCTCTGTGGGCCTTCCATTTCATCGAGGGCGTTTAACCATTCAGCCATGGTGTTCTACCTTGTTGGGGGGCGTTTTTATTTTTCTGTTGATGTATTTACTGTGGGCATTTTTATAGTGACATTCTCTTAGTTTTTGGTTTGAACTCCCAGCGTTTGACAACTTAATCACTCTGCGTTTTTCAGTGAACTTCTCTGCGTTTTGGTCCAATTTTTTTCCAGCGTTTTTTTTTTATATATAATATAAACTTCCTGCGTTGAACCCTGCAAGTGTTGTGTATTAGCTCGACTTGGACTGTGGATTATTCTGTCTTCAACATGCCTCTTCTAAGTGTGTTTTTGTACCTCTTCCACCGTTCACCTTAGGCACACCAATCGTATCCACCTCCTCCAACTTGGGCTGTCCATTCTCGGAGGTTTCTTTTGCATTTGAAATTTTAGATTGAATTTATCAGCCTGGGCATGCGCTGTTAGTTGGCGTTGTTGCGTTAATCGAGGGTGTTGTTGGGCGAGTCATCCGCTTCAGGGAATCGTACATTACCTCTGCTAAAACTTGGCAAATTTCGAACTCGTCCCGTTGGTTTTCCTTCTGGCATTTCACTCAGGTTTTCATTTTATTTGTATGACTAGTCGAGCTGGAAATTCTCGTTCTGGCAACA
>SNQJ01S0233681.1:2546-14023 GCA_010110895.2 Picea sitchensis
CTTGATCGCTTCCTCATTTCAGAAACTCTCCTTTTGGAAGGCCCCCTAGTAGATTCCAACATCCTCCAGAAGGCAGGCTCAGACCACTAGCCGGTTCAGCTCTAGGTTGACACTATTTCTACCCCTAAGATTAAACCCTTTAGATTTGAAAATTTTTAGCTCTCCCATCTAGACTTCCAGGAGCTAGCCCATCATTGGTGGAGCACTGCGGAAATACAGAGCAGTACACAAATTTATTGCTTCCAGCAAAAACTCAAACATTTTAAACAACATGTGCGCAAATGGAACAAAGAAGGCTTTGGGAACATTTTCCAGGGAAGGAAACTGTTGGAACAAAAACTAGAGGACCTTCAGGGATGAATCATTCATGCAGGATACACAATCACTCATCAGTAGGAGGAGAATGAACTCAAAAGGAAAGTAGAAGAAGGACACAAGCATGAAGACACCCAAGATGGCCAGATTTTAGCAAAGCCTCCGGGACCACCTTTAATCTAGCCAAGTTGCAGCTCTTCTTTTTTAATAATCCTGAAGCAATCCAACAACACCTCTCTCAACTTCTGAATACCCCTATATGCACTCTGCCCTCTTGCTACCTGGGACTACCTCTCTCTGACTCAGCATCGAGAAACATCTCCTGGGACTCTCTCCTACTCTCCATTACCAACCGTCTTAGCAACTGGACCTTTCGTTCCCTCAACCTTCCAGCCATAATCGTTCTCCTAAAGTCAGTCCTCCAATCCATCCCAACTTACCTCTTCTCAGCCCTATATTCCCCCTAATCGATCATAAAGAAAATAAGGAATATGCAAAGAAACTTTCTTTGGCATGGACACAACCCGAACAAAAAATGGGCCCTAGTAGTTGGGACAAAGTCTGCAAGCCCAAATCTTCAGGTTGTTTGGGCCTCCGGGACCCTGGGAAATTAAATAGCACCATGGGAGAAAGAATTTGGTGGATATGGCTCAAAACACTAGTAAAGATCTGGGAAAAAATATGGAAATACAAATATGCCCCACATACGCATCAAAGCCATCTTATAAGAATGCAGGAGCAAATTCAAGGTTGCAACATGATGCAGGAGCATCGTATAAAGCCAAAGACACATGCCTAACCAAAGGAGACAACTGGAAAAGCACCAGTACACATTTTGAAGTGTTTGGAAGATTAATGAATGGACATTAATGTAATATCTAGGGAAGCGTACTTACTTTTGTGTTTTGGAGATTGTAAACAAATCTTGAGTGTTTCTCTCATTTGTCGAATATAGAGGCATTTATGCATAATGAATGCAAGTAGGTAGATTTAATTTAATGGATTAGATAGTTTTAGGAGCGTAGGAGGTAGGAGGGAAAACAGATGATAGACACCCTCAACCCTTGTATCATGGTAACATAATTCAGAATTCATAAGCTGTAGAGCTGCAGAGAGGAATATAGGAGGACATAGAATTTTATGCATTTTTAGTTGCTATTGGCCATGTACAGGAACACTGGATTTAATAGAAGAAAGTTTTGATTCCAATCTATGTGTTTGTTATGGTTGTTGGAACCAACTGTTAAATGGTATGTTGCAGACTTGTTTGCATTCTCTATGTGCATTCTATTTAAATGCCAATGTGTCTGTGTATGCTCTAGAATTCTATGTTGAATGTTTGAATTCTTGGTAAGGGGTGAATGAGTTTCAGTTGTTTCTCTTTCTAAGAACTCATGCAAAGAGTGCAGTGGAGGGTCCACAAGGAATGCGTCGACCAGGTTCTGTGTTTCATCTCAAGGCCCTCAGAGGAGATTCAAGTTGTGTCTTTACAGGCAAAGAGTGCTAGCAGAGAATAGAGCTGTGCAAGGTGTGCACAGGCTGGGTGGAGTCTTGGATTTTACAAATCCAAGAGAGAAATTGAGAGACTATTGTCGCAAGGAGTGCATAGAGTCAAAGACCCTAAATAACAAGAGGGTATTTGAAAAATTGCATCAAGGAGTGCATGCAGGGACCCTTATGGAGGCCTTGAGTTTACAAGTGGAATCTCAGGAGGGTTAGAACCTCTCAATTGTTCCAAAGGGAGACAAAGATTGAATTGGTTCACAGGAGTTAAGTTCTGGAGGAAGGATGCCAGTTCATCTGGCTAGAAGTCCTTGAGAAGTTGAATCGGACGATTGAATCGCTTCAAGAGGAAGTGTCAAAATCCTGTGAATCATTGGATCTCTTATAACAACGAAGAGATTAGGATTGAGTGTCTTTTTAACACCCATAAGCTCAGGAGGAGTAGTGACTGTCAGATCCAGATCAATAAGAACCATTGATCTTGTATGTGAATTTGCATATCGGAATTCGGGGAATCGAGTGACCAGTGGTTTGGGTCAAGTGTAGTAGATTTCTGGTTGGCGAAATCCCAATACAGCCAGGACCGTTGGATCGAGGGAGGCACACAGTCGTCGATCTCGTTGAAGTACGATTTCAGAGCCAGGGATCCATAGAGGAAGAGGAATGGTTGTTGGTTGCCCGCTTGAGTCGCGAAAGCCGGAAAATCTATGTGGATAGGTGGTGTGTGCCCGTCGCTTTGGGTAGAGTCAAACTTCGTTGACAGACTGTGTTTCAAGGATTCACAAGGGGAGGGCATGAGAAGTTGGTGCTCCAACTCGCGAAGTCGCGAGTTGTGAAAGGTGCTTGCATAAGCATTCGTTGTGATCCTATAGGAAAAGGGGTTGAAGAGAGGGGATTACACCTTAACCCATTTGCATTTTGCGTTTTGGCTATTTCCAAGGGCCAGGGCATAGTATTCGAAGCACCCCAACTCATGAGACCCAAAATATTTTGCGGCTTAGGCAAGGAGTTTAAATAACCCTTGTCGAGGTTTAGAGAATATCCTGCGTGGATCTCGGACTGAGGGCAACAGGTCTGCACCAGTTGTGGTATCAGAGCCCATAGCAAGTTCTTTTCTTTTTGTAGTAGAGAGAAAAGAGGAATTTTACAGCCATGCCACCGAGAAGAAGAGAAATGGCAATGCCTAATCCTGCAGTGGAAAGATAATTGTGTGAATTACATTCCAGGCTTGATGCTATGGAGACAACACAGAGGCGCACAGTTAACGCTGGGGATATCAGCGAAGATGAAAGTGAAAATGAAGCTGAAAACGAAGAAGTTGCAGTCAAAGATGCTGCGGAAGAATGCTTATTCAAGGTTGTTGCTAGGATAGGTGCTAGGGAAAAAATGAACATTCCAATGTACGAAGGAAACTTGGATGTTGAAGAGCTTCTAGACTTGATTAGAACTCTAGATAAATACTTCGACTATGAGGATGTTGAGGAAGACAAGAAAGTCAAACATGTCGTTACTAGACTTAAAGGGCATGCAACTCTGTGGTGGGATGAATTATAGGCTGATAGACGCTGCAAGGGAAAGCAGAAAATCAATAGATGGGATAGAATGGTTGCAAAAATGAAAGCCAAGTTTATACCTAGATATTATCAAATAAATCTATTTCGGAGGATGCAGAATTTGAGACAGAAGTTGATCTCAGTGAAAGAATAAACTGAAGAGTTCTATAGGATAAACATCAGAGCAGGTCATCGAGAAAGCGATGATGAGAAAGTTTGCAGGTATATGAATGGTCTACAATATGACATTCAGGATGAGATGAGCATGGTGACCATCCAAACCATAGAAGATGCTTATTAGATGGCTCTGAAAGCTGAAGAGAAGTTGAGCTGAAAGCAAGGTCAAAGAGGCTGAGGTAGAAGTCAAAGAAGAGGCAAGATGATTGCCCAGGAAAGAATTCAGAAACCTAAAGAAAAGGGGAAGAAACCTCAAATTCAACTTGAGAGAGGAGGAAGCTCACAGAGGAGGCAGTATGCTGATAGAAATACTTTTCCTCGAGTCAAAGGAAGAGGAAGAGGCAGAGGAGGCGAAGTGAAATGCTTTGTCTATGGAAAAATTAGACATAAATCCTATGAGTGTCCAAATAGGAAGAAATATGGTGGTGAAACTCACATTGTCGAGGCTCAAGGATGGAATGTTGAGGCAGAGGACGCTGAGGGCAGAAGATCTTTGATGTTGAGGAAATTTCTCTTGAAACCAGAAAGGGAGCCAGAGAACCCAGCCCAAAGAAATAGTCTGTTTCAGACTGCTTGCAAAACCAAAGAAAGGGTATGCAAGGTCATACTAGATAGCGGTAGCACAAATAATCTTGTATCTATGGAAATGGTAGAAAAACTGGAGCTGGAGACTATTGCGCATCCAAGCCCATACAAAGTTTCGTGGCTACAACAAGGACATCAAGTAAATGTCACTGAATAGTGTTTAGTTGAATTTAAAATAGGAGGATATAAAGATGAGATATTATGTGATGTCATTCCCATGGATGTTTGTCATCTATTGGTGGGTAGACCATGGAAATATGACAGAAATGTGGTGCATGATGGGAGAAAGAACACGTACACTTTGGAGAAAAGCGGTAGGATGCACATGTTGCTACCGATTAAGAACCAAGAGGTGAAAACAGAGATGAGAAACACTATACTTCTCATGAGTGGGAAGGAACTTCTTAAGGAATTCAAGAAAAAGGAAGACACACAATTCATTGTGGTTAGGAAGCCTAGAATTATTCTGAAAAACACTAGGATAGATGATTTACCGGAAGAAATCCAGGAGTTGCTGGAAGAATTTGCTGATATTGTAGTGGACGAACTACCTTGTTCGTTGCCACCTATCAGGAGTATAAGCCATCATATCAATCTTATACCTGGAGCTAGTTTGCCGAACAAAGCATCGTACAAGTTGACGCCGCAGGAGAATGAAGAAGTTAAGAGACAAGTCCAAGACTTAATGGATAAAGGATTGATTCGGGGGAGCTTGAGTCCATGCGTTGTTTCGACGGTGCTCAGCCCAAGAAAGGACGGTGGTTGGATAATGTGTACAGACTCAAGGGAAATAAAAAAAATTACCATCAGGTACAGGTTCCCATTGCCAAGGATGGACGGCTTGATGGATTGCTTGAGTGGAGCAAAGTTTTTTTCAAAGATTGATTTGAAAAGAAGATATCATCAGATTAGAATGAGAGAAGGTGATGAATGGAAGACAACATTCAAGACAGATGAAGGGTTGTATGAATAGCTTTTCATGCCATTTGGCTTAACAAATGCGCCTAGTACTTTCATGAGGTTGATGAACGAAGTCCTGAAGGATTTGATTGGGAAATTCATCATTGTATATCTTGATGATATATTAATTTTCAGCAAAACTAAAGCAGAACATTTAAATCATTTAGCTGCAATGATGAGGAGGTTACAGCAAGGGAAATTGTTGATCAATATGAATAAATCATCATTTATGAGGACATAACTCATTTATTTGGGTTTTGTTATCTCTGCAAATGAATTAAAAATGGATCCAGAAAAGATAAATGCGATTAAGGATTGGCCATCGTCGAAGAGCGTGTTTGAAGTTCGAAGCTTCCATGGTTTGGCTAGCTTCTACAGGAAATCCATCTGAAACTTCAATGGAATTAGTGCACCGATGATGGATACGGTGAAGACAAGACATAAATCTTTTCACTAGATGGAGGAAGCGGAGAAGAGCTTCAACCTGTTGAAGAAGAAGATCACTGAGCAACCAATTCTGGTTTTGCCAGATTTCAACAAGACATTCCAGGTCAGGTGTGGCGCGAGTGGATTTTCCATTGGAGTGGTCTTGAGCCAAGACAGCAGGCCAATCACGTATTTCAATGAAAAACTGAATGAAGCAAAGATCAAGTATTCCACATATGAAAAATAATTATATGCAGTCATACAAGCGCTGAAGAAATGGAGACATTATTTGGTTCCCAAGGAGTTTGTTTTGTACAGTGATAATCATGCTTTGCAATTCGTGACTCGGCAGGAGAAGTTGAACCAAGAACATTCTAAATGGGTTGAATACATGCATAATTTTACTTTTGTGATTAAGCATATTTCTGGAACTACTAACAAATTTGTTGACGCTTTGAGCAGGAAATGTTTTCTTATGGAGGAATTCAGGGTCAAGACTTTGGGTTTTGATAACCTCAAGAAAATGTATAGGGATGATCCAGACTTCAAAAGGCATATGAGGCATCTGAGAATCTAATTCTCAAGGATAGAAGCCAATGGACTGAATACATGATCCATAATGGATTATTGTTTAGGGGAAATCAACTATGTATTCCGAAATGCTCCATGAGGGAGAATTTGCTGAAGGAAAAGCACAGCGGAGGATTGGTTGGACACTTCAGTCATGATAAAACGTTCTCAAAGTTGAATGGCTCATATTTCTGGCTAGGGATGAGGACAGATGTGAAGAAATTTGTGGAAAGGTGCACAATTTGTCAGCACGCGAAAGGAAAAAGGCAGAACACAGGGTTATACCAACCATTACCCATACCAGAAAGGTCGTGGGATGTCGTGAGCATGGATTTCATATTGGGACTGCCAAGGACACAGAGGGGATATGATTCAATATTTGTAGTGGTAGAGAGATTTTCAAAGATGGCACATTTCATACCATGACATAAAACCAGAGATGCAACTCATATTGCAAACCCGTTATTCAAGGAAGTCGTCAGACTTCATGGCTTGACAAGGAGTATCATTTCTGATCAAGATACCAAGTTTGTCGGACATTTTTGGAGGACCTTATGGAAGAATTTGGGGACAACTTTGTCTTTTAGCTCAGCATATCATCCTCAGACAAATGGACATAAGTCGTGAACAGGAGCTTGGGAGATTTGTTAAGGAGCTTAGTGACTGAACACCACAGTCAATGGGATCACATTCTTCCACAGACTGAATTCTCTTACAATGATTAACTCAATAGAAGCACAGGGCAAAGTCCATTCCAGATTGTATATGGAATGCAAGCAAGGGGAGTTTCTGAATTGAAATATCCAGAACAAGATGAATTCAGGAGTGCTAGTGCAGAGGACTTTGCAAAAGGAATGAAGGAGCTTCACAACAAAATTAAGGAGTGATTGCAGAGTTCAAGTCAAGAGTACAAGCGTAGAGCAGATCAACACAAGTGAGAACTTCAATTCGAAGTTGGTAATTTAATTCTTGCACATTTGAGGGAGGAGAGGTTCTTAAGGAGAACATACAACAAGCTGAAGATGAAAAAGATTGGACCATGCAAAGTCATAAGGAAATTTGGGACAAACACATATGAGATTGAATTACCCGATGGGGTCAGAATCTCACTAATGTTCAATATTGCGTATTTTTACCCTTACAGAGCTGAAGAAGAAGGAGCAAGTGATAAACAAGAAAAGATTCAATGGACAAAATAAATGCCTATAGCTGAAAAACCACAGATGGAAAGCATAATTGACAAGAGGATTAGCAAAAAGACTAGGAGAAAAGAGTATTTTGAATACTTGGTCAAATGGAAAGGACATCTAGTTGAAGATGTCAATTGGGAGGATGAAACAACAATTCAAAAGAATGGACAAACAGTGAAGGAACTCATGAAAAAGAGTTCATGAAAATTTTCAAGCGAGGGAGTATGATGCAGGAGCATCGTATAAAGCCAAAGAGACGCGCCTAACCAAAGGAGAAAGCTGGAAAGGCACCAATGCACATTTTGAAGTGTTTTGAAGATTAATGAATGGACATTAATGTAATATCTAGGGAAGCATACTTGCTTTTGTGTTTTGGAGATTGTAAACAGATCTTGAGCGTTGCTCTCATCTGTCGAATGTAGAGGCATTTATGCATAATGAATGCAAGTAGGCAAATTTAATTTAATGGATTAGACAGTTTTAGGAGCGTAGGAGGTAGGAGGGAAAACAAATGATAGACACCCTCAACCCTTGTATCATGGTAACATAATTCAGAATTCATAAGTTGTAGAGGTGCAGAGAGGAATATAGGAGGATAGAGAATTTTATGCATTTTCAGTTGCTATTGGCCATGTACAGGAGCATTGGATTTAATAGAAGAAAGTTTTGATTCCAATCTATGTGTTTGTTATGGTTGTTGGAACCACCTGTTAAATGGTATGTTGCATACTTGGTTGCATTCTCTGTGTGCATTCTATTTAAATGCCAATGTGTGTGTGTATGCTCTAGAATTCTATGTTGAATCTTTGAATTCTGGATAAGGGGTGAATGAGTTTCATTTGTTTCTCTTTCTGAGAACTCTTGCAAAGAGTGCAGTGGAGGGTCCGCAAGGAGTGCATTGATCAGGTTCTGTTTTTCATCTCAGGACCCTCAGAGGAGATTCAAATTGTGTCTTTACAAGCAAAGAGTGCTAGCAGAGAATAGAGCCGTGCAAGGTGTGCACAGGATGGGTGGAGTCTTGGATTTTACAAATCCAAGAGAGAAATTGAGAGACTGTTGTCGCAAGGAGTGCACAAAGTCAAAGACCCTAAATAACCAGAGGGTATTTGAAAAATTACCGCAAGGAGTCCGTGCAGGGACCCTTCTGGAGGCTTTGAGTTTGCAAGTGGAAGCTCAAGAGGGTTAGAACCTCTCAATTGTTCCAAAGGGAGATAGAGATTGAATTGGTTCACAGGAGTTAAGTTCTGGAGGAAGGAGGCTAGGTTGTCTGGCTAGAATTCCTTGAGAAGTTGAATCAGACGGTTGAATCGCTTCAAGAGGAAGTGCTAAAATCCTGTGAACCATTGGATCTCTTAGAACAACGAAGAGATTAGGACTGAGTGTATTTTTAACACCCATAATCTCAGGAGGAGTAGTGACTATCAGATTTGGATCAACAAGAACCGTTGATCTCGTATGTGAATTCGCGTATCGGAATTCGGGGAATCGAGTGACCAGTGGTTTGGGTCAAGTGTAGTAGATTTCTGGTTGGCGAAATCCTAATACAGCTAGGACCATTGGATCGAGGGAGGCACACAGTCATCGATCTCTCCGAAGTACGATTTTGGAGCCGGGGATCCATAGAGGAAGAGGAATGGTTGTTGGTTTCCCGCTTGAGTCGCAAAAGCCGAAAAATTCATGTGGACAGGTGGCGTGCACCCGTCGCTTTGGGTAGAATCAACCTTTGTTGGTGAACCATGTTTTGGGGATTCGCCAAGGGAGGGCAAGAGAAGTTGGTGCTCCAACTCGCGAAGTCGCGAGTTGTGAAAGGTGCTTGCATAAGGATTGGTTGTGGTCCTATAGGAAAAGGGCCTAAAGACAGGGACTTACACCTTAGCCCATTTTCATTTCATGTTTCAGCTATTGCCAAGGGACAGGGCATAGTATTTGAAGCGCCCCAACTCACTAGACCCGAAATCTTTTGCGGCTTAGGTAAGGAGTTTAAATAACCCTTGTAGAGGTTTAGAGAAGATCCTGCGCGGATCTCGACCTGAGGGCAAGAGGTCTGCACCACAACATCTGGAATGCAGTCTGGAAAAACTGGCCAATCATACAGGAACATGCTTTATGGGAAGTTATCAATGGGCATACTGCCCTATTTTGGACAGATTCCTTGCAACAAATGCCACCGCTACAACTGGAAGAAACTCTATAATCCTATGAAAATCACATTCAAGATCTTGCCACTCTCAAAGTGGTAGATTTGTGGATAGATACCCCCAACAACTCTCCCTGGCGATGCTAGAAATCTACCCATCAGGAACTCCAAGTGGCAATGGAATGTGATCTGCAGTACTGGAAATAAGCAACATCCCAAAGGAGAATTTAGAAAAGCACATGCCAAGACATTCTCATATGGGTATACACACCTCATGGAAGATTCACTCTCAAGGAGGGATACACTCTTCAAGAGAAATTCCATAATCTTCAAAAAGATATCATCTGGACAACAATATGGAAATCAAAACTTTGGCCCAAAATCTCTACATTCCTTTGGCTTCTACTTCAGAACAAGATCCTAACCTGGGACAATATTCAAATACAAGGTTTCATTGGCCCCTCCATTTTCCATCTCTGCCATCTCCAGGCAGAAACCATGGAGCACCTCCTAAACAACTGTCCATTCAGTGAGAACATCTAGAACTAGGCCACTCATCTCATGAGAAGATCCAAACGAGTTAAAAACAACATCATAAGCACCATCAGGAATTGGGGCTCTGGTTCCTTCAATAGTCCTATCCTGAACAGAACCTCACAACTCTTACCAGGCTTCATAGTCTGGAAACTATGGAAAGAGAGGAACACAATAATCTTTCATTCCCAGCCCTCTCCTCCCACCCTCCTCTGGAATACAATCCTCCTGCATCTCCAGGAAACTCTTCAGCTGCAATTGTGGACCAAGGAAGACTTCCCCAATGACCCATGTGAGATCTCGCTCCTCAACTCTTAGGGCTTCTCGTTTTCACACTCCACCCCTCCTCAGCAGCCCCCCCTAAATTCAAAATCCCTCAGTCCCTGCAAATGGCTCCCTCCCCCACCTGGATTCCACAAAGTAAACTTTTATGGCGCTTCAAAAGGCAATCTAGGACACTCAGGCTATACAGCGCTCATAAGAAATAGCTTGGGCCAAATTCAAAGCCTCATTGCAAAAAATATCGGACACGACACCAACAATTCAACAGAAATTTGGGGTCTAATCAAAGGAGTGCAAATGGCTCTAGATCAAAACCTCACCTGTCTGATCATTGAAGGGGACTCCAAAATCATAATAGACTTGGCAACAAAAATCCTGAATGGAAGAGATCCAGGGAAAATCACTCCAAGTTGGAACCTCCTTCGCCCTCTTTACAACTTCCAGGCTCTTCTTAGACCCTCTCTAACTCTAACCCCCTCACATATTTGCTGAAGTGAAAACAAATTTGCGGATAGACTGGCCAATGCAAGGGTTGACCCTATGTAACAAATCATTCTCCACGAATCTAGGCAGTCCCAAAGCTCATCCCTCTGGATCCAATGCAAGGAGCTTGCCTAACTGGACTACTTAGAAATTCTTCCAAGTCAGAAATGATCGAAAGCTCAGAAGAGAGGGCAACCATAAGTGTCAGCGTAGAAGATCAAGAACCGACATATGATTTCAGGAACTCGACAATCGGGAGTCCGAAGCATAGTAGAGAAAGTTATTCTTTCAACATTGTAAAGCGCAAAGTCACAGAAAGATCGTAGCCGTTGGCTGCGGGCCATCATGGACCGTTGATCTGTTCTGAGGGTTTCGGGGATTTGGACTTCGGGAAAACTGTGAAGTATTTTTGGTGTACACAGATAGGTTGCAGGCCTTTTTTGTAAGCTTATAGTCATACTTAATATAAGGATCCACTTTTTTATTTACAAAAAAAAAATATGATCAAGTTTTATTAAAATGAGAGAGTATTGCCTCTTATTTCTACTTTCGTTTAGCTTCCTCAAGGGGTTACCTTTTAACCATCTTAACCCACTTTCCTTATTTTAGGGTTAACCCACTTCTAACCACATGCCCGCTTAGTAATTTCTCCATTAATTGTATTATTTAAATAATTTATTTTGTATCCACTTGACTTATAGTACACTCATCACTTCACTTTATTATTTAAATAATTTCTTCTTTGCAACCACTTTGACTACT
>SNQJ01S0233683.1:0-14023 GCA_010110895.2 Picea sitchensis
TGCTTATTCCCTGGTTGATTTCCCTTTCTGGTATGTTTATGTTGTTAATATGTGTTGTGAAACTTGCTCTGGTTTTTTCTTCAGTTGAGGATCTTCAAAGCCAAGTTGTTCAACTCCTTAAAGGAGGGTTTGTGAATTGTCTTTGGTCGATCAACTGGATGAGTCGACCTTTGTTGTTGTGTGTGTCGTATTCTTTCATACAACCGAATTCTTTGTAGGTGATTTAGTCGTTGATTACTCCTATACCATAAATGGTATATTGTAGGCTACCACTTCTTCCTCTTCATCAAGTTCTCCATGATGCAATGATGTGCTAATATCATATATAGTTGTTCTGGCAAGTGGTGGAATAAGTGTAACTGTGTTCGACTCAAGAGAGAGTTCATAAAAAATATATTGAACTGTGGGTTGGTAGTCAAGTTCCTTAGGTTCTCCCACCTCTCCTTGTGCATACCATACCTTGGCAAAGTCGAGACCAAAATGGATCTGTATTGAAGGTGGAAAACTCCTTCTTACATTTTGTGGAACTCTCTAGTGATGGCATGAATTCTTCAACATTTTGACCCATTCTTCAAACATGTATTGTGGTGTTAACCCCTCATTTTTTCCTTTCCAAAATGTTGCAAATCGCTGAAAAGTCCACATGGTTGGTGTGTCATTCTGGTAAAGGTAGTCTCTCTGACTATGCATAGCTAACTCATGGTGATCTAAATTAATAATGAAGGGTCCCTAATTCCTTTTCCCAACTCCTGTAATTCCTCACAATTGGTTCTAGGAATGTTTGGGAGGTGCCCATCCCAATTAAAGAAATTACCTTACTCAACAATTTGTCCTATGGCTTCTAACATATTAAGCTTTATATCTGATGCTCGACCCAAGGAAGTCAAACATAACGAAACTATCACACATACCCATTTCACATGTTGTTCAATTACTTGGATGATGACCAAGCCCTTTGAATTCATTGTGGTTGTACCTTTAGTGAACTTTTGAACCCATGCTGCGGGATCTATTGTCTTTGGGACTGACTCCTCTTTACTTGGTAGACCACTAATTCAATGAATTAATTGAGTCATGATTGCTATTGGTTGGTCGAGCTAGATTTGGCCATTATGATACCGCCTAACTATAAATTTAGTGGCTTCCTCTTTCCAACCAGTAAGCCTTGCAGCTTGAGGTGCATCCAAGTATGATTTGATATATGCTTTTCGAGTATGTTGGTTTTTTTTATCCATTTACCACCAACCAAACTCCACTTTGTGAATTTATCCAATGTTTCTCCCACTTGATTTCATCCATTTTTGCATGTCTAATATCGTTCATCATGGCTTATAGCTCTAATGTCGGTTGCTTGTCAAATTTATTTTTTGATCTAAGCTCAACCATTTTTGTTTTTGTGGGACCTATTCTCAAATTTTTGACATCATCGTCTCATTATTCTATTATATCATTTGCTAAATTGGTAGATGCAACAGGGTTTCTAAGTTATTTACTAAGGATTTTGGGTTCTTGTGTCTTCTCAAACTGATGGATTCCAGGGAAGAAGTATTCAATGTGAATTGCATGCCATCACAAGGTGTATTTATAGACAATTTGGGTGTTTCGTCTAATTGGTCGCGCACGTGAAGGTCGTATCGTTAGCATTCAATATCAACGATACACATTCACTGTGTTCTGAGTGGTCGTGTTTTCCCATTGTTGAACTCCTCGTGGTGGATTCTTCATTCTAAGTTGACTATTTGCATGGGTTGACCACTTCTTTGTTCCACTGATCTTCCCTCTATGTGCTTCGTGACAATTGTCGATGGATGTATTCTCCATTCATCCCTATGATACCACTTCTTACTTGGGACCGACGATTGATATGGATGATTTTTATATGTTGATTCAAACTGACTTTCCTTATATCTTTCTTGTCGGTGTGTTTCGAGTCGACTTCCCTTTTTAGCATGTTTATCATCTTTTCTTGTTCGATCCCAATCGACTGTTGTGATCTGGAGAGAGTTGTACTAAATACTAGTCTTGGTCGCTTATAAATCACCATCCTAAGATGAGTTTTTACCCGATTTCTCCCTAACCAACTATTTTATTGAGTTTTTTTTTCAAGATTCTACGCGCACACTTGCTGGTTTTCAAGGAAAATCTCTTCTAATAGAGCCCCTAAGGGTTTTCACGATTACATTTTTTTTTTTCAAGTATCTGATCACTAGAAAGTGGTTTTCAGACAAATCCCCGCTCATTGCCCCCAGAAGGAGTTTGACTAGCGGGCTTTGTTTTTTCATGGTTGGTACTTCTTTAGCCGAGTTCCATTGACCAATTTATCTATAAACGTTCCTAAAGGGTTCTCAATTGTACCACATTAGCCAGCCTTATGTCTTCTATTACATATGGACCCATCCATGCGGTCTCTAGTTTCCTCAACTCTCCTTTGAGTTTGTTGTCATAAAGAAGTACCAATGTTGCCACTTTTTATCTCCTTTTTCTTTATATGTCGATCATGTTGTGCTTTTTGTTGTTGTTTTTATACATATTGGTGATGTGGTGCAGTCATGCATTGTTCTTCCAACTTATTTAAGTGATGGAGTCATTCTTCTTTAGCTTTGTTTAAATCATATTGTAGTACAAAAACTACCCGTTCTGCCTTCATTCTGAAATGCAGGGGAACTATAGCCTCTTGCCTGTATACTTCTTCCATCGTCCACCCAAAATCATTTAGTCATTCTTTGGTATCTTTGATCTTTATGAGATGGTCTTGTAGAGATTCATTTTCATCCATATTGATTGAAAACAATAGTTTTTTAAGAAAGAAGGTTTGGCCTTTGTCTGAGGTTTCATGCAACTTCTTTAGTTAGTTCCAAATGGCCACTGCATCACTTCCACTCTGAACTTCTTGTAGCATTTCATCGGTCATAGAGGGCTATATGAGCATTTTTTCTTATATATTTCGCTTGTAGAATTTGACATTGTTTTTTTCCACCATTGTAGGTTGAGTACTAAACACATTGATCTAATGTTTACACACTGATATAATGTAAACACACCAATATAACGTTTACATACTGATTTATTGTAAACACATTGATCTAAACATTTGTACTAAAAATTGGCAAACATTCTGGTATTACACTTTTTCCTTAAAATTTATGGTTACCCTCCAACATTATATTAGATAAATGAGCAATTTTTAGCAAAAACTTTAAGTGCATTGGCTATTGAAAAATGAATTTTGCTACTAAAATAGAGATTTACAGCTACAAATGTGCTCTTCCCTCCTTCAAATTGCAAATACTTGAAGAAAATATAGAGAAATACCTACCCAAATTGTTGAAAGATGAAATCTACTAAAAAACCTTCAATTTGTTGCTAAAATTGCTCAACTTGCCAAATTTCTAAAAACACAGAGAAATTTAAAAAGAAGAAACAAAAAACACATAACTTTGATACAAATCTATAAAATCTAACTAGATAACTACATATGGTTTTCTATGGCCCAATCTCTATTGATAGGCCTCCATATAACTTGCAAAACTTGTGATTTTGCATATTGGATGTCCATATAATTATTGTAGGACTCGATTTGAATGTTGTCCAACTATATGATAGTTGGTGGCTCAATTCATACCTATATAGGTCGCATGATTGCTACACAACTTGATTTTCATGTATATGGGCTTCTATACACTATACAACTTGATTCATATGACCAAAAACATGGCGGTTTCCTTTCATATTTTTTCTCTTTTTGTTGCCACTTAATTTATTTATTTTTTAAATTTTACC
The DNA here is from genome assembly GCA_010110895.2 of Picea sitchensis. NCBI lineage: Eukaryota > Viridiplantae > Streptophyta > Pinopsida > Pinales > Pinaceae > Picea > Picea sitchensis. Next base: position 3,781 of record SNQJ01S0233683.1, read on the forward strand.
TACCCCCTTTTTTATTTTGGTACTTCAATTTAACTCAAAAAATCAAATTAGGCTTTAACTCAAAAATAATAATTTATCTTTCTTTAAAATTTGTCTTATAAATCGAGCAAGTGAAGTATACTCATCTTTTAAAACCATATAAACAAAACCTAGCTTCTCTTTTGTAAATTCCTTTATCGTGGTCCATTGGGAATGAAACAATAACAATTGCCAAAGTTATTGGTGTAGATTCCATCGAGGGCTTTCTTGGTTTTGCCCAATAACGTGCCATCCTCAAAGTTTTCCTCGAGGATGACTTTATATTTTTCTCTTTTCAACTATATGGAGATTTAGCATTTGGACATGAGGTTGCCACATATGCATCATCAAAAAAAAGTCTACATTGGAATGTTATATGTTCAATAGGAGGACTTCTTATTTTTCCCCTTTAAATCATGTGAAGATTAATCCCAAGGACATGAGACTGCCACATATCCAAGTCCAGATAAAAAACCTATGGGTGTGGGCCAAACATTACCTAAAGGACCTCAGTTTTTTGCTAGCTTGAGAACTCCCCAACTGTCATGAAAAGATAGAGTAGGCTTAGTATGATCATCTTTTAGATCTATAAGTTCTCTTCTATGCCAAATAACTTCACATGCCCCTTTTACTATTGCTCTATATTATGCTTACGTAGAGGAATGTAAAACTTCATGTTGTTTCTCACTAATCCAAGAAATTTCTCTCATTCCAAGACTAAACACACAAAATGTTGTAGAATTCATGTTGTCCATGAATCCTACCCAATCCAAGTCTGAGTAGCCACACAACTCAATCTCCTTGCTCTTCCCATGTAGAATGCCAAACTTTGATTCTCCCTTCACACATTGTAGCACCCTCTTTGCCATTATCAAGTGTTCTACTTTTGGCATTGTCATAAATTGGGAGATATAGTTGAGTACATAGCTCAATTTAGGACTAACGGTGACAACGTAGATAAAGCTACCCATTAGTTGCCCATAGATTGATTCATAACAACCTTTGAATTGGTCTTGGTTGAAAGTTTCAAGCCTTTCTCCATAGGTGTAGTTGATATTTTACGGTTTGTTATCATGAACTTGTCTAAAAACGAACTTGTCTAAAAAACTTTTGGCATATCTCATTTGTGAAACAAAAATATGTTTATATGTTTTCCAAACTTGCACACCTAAAAAGTAATTTAAGAGGCCTAAATATGTCTTCCAGAAGCTAAACATAAATATGGTTCTACCTTGACAATTACTTCATGGTTGTTATTTGTAATGGTGATGTCATCTATATATATCACCGAAATCACTATCCATGCTTTTGACACGCAGGTTGGGGTTTTAAGGACTTGTTTTGAAACCTTGTTCACCCAAATATTTATCAATTTTTATGTACCAAGCCCTAGGACCCTGTTTCAATCCATGGAGATGTTTTTTCTATTTGTAAACTAGACGTTCCTTTCCTGGAACTTGAAATATTTTTGGTTCATACATGCATACTTCTTCCTCTAGGTCTTATTGAGACAGACACTCTTCATATTCATTTGGTATAATTTCCAGCCAAAATATGTTTCCATGGCTAGAAGCAAGGGGATTGTTCCCATTTTTGTTATAGGAGAAAATGTGTCCTTATAATCAATCCCTTATTTTTTAGAAAGGCCTTTGCAACCAACCTTTGTTTGTGCTTGTCAAGCATTGCATCTACCTTATACTTGACTTTATAAACCCATTTGAAACTAGTGGGTTTCATTGTTAGAGGTAGCTCTACGAGAGCCTATGTTTGATTCTTCATGAAGGTCCCTTGTTCGATTTTCAAAGCCTATTCCCATTTGGTCTTCATTTGGCCTCTTCATATCCCAAGGCTCATTGAGTATTGTAGGTTAGCAATCAAATATATTTTTGGTCTTCGTTCTATCCTCGTATTAGCCAATTCAGCTAACTGAGCTTCATAACATGTATTGTACCACGATTTTGGTTTCTTATTTTATTCCTTATCCTTCAAATCAACTTTGTTTTTTTGTTAATTAGAGATATTTATGACATCTTTTTTACTATAAATTTGTAGGAATCATGATGAGAGGTTTAGACCCCCACCTTAGGTTGATGTTTCTCATCCTACATACATGTTTTTCTAGTCATATTATATTAATTTCCAACAACTTGCAAATCTATTTTTTGCTCGATCGTTGCCTAGAAAAATGTTGCACTTTCATCGACTTCCACATCACAAGCATACATCGATTATTAGTAAGTTTTGTTAGTCTCAATATGAACCAACTTKCATGCCTTGTGATTAYTGTTGTAGCCCATGAGCATCATTTTCTTGCATTTTGCATCAAGTTCTTTTTTTTAAGTAAACCATGCAAATAACCAAAAACTTTGACATGACTTACTTTGGGTTTTTGTCTAGACCATGCTTTTTTCTAGAGTCCTTTTATGTATTGCTTTTGTTGGAGATCAATTAAGAAAATACAATGATGTGTGTGGATTATGTCCTATATTTGTTATGAACAATCTTGTTCTCTAACATACACCTTGCCGTCTCCATATTGGTATGATTTCACCTCTATACCACTCCATTTTTCCACGGAGTTCAAGATGTGGAATATTTCCTTCGAATACCTTCTTGAGTACAAAATCAAGAAAATCCTTAGAGAGAAATTCTCCATCGTTATTGGACACGTGTCACCACCAGGTCTTACTAGAACCCCCCCTAACACCACTTACCACCCTAGGGGGGGGTCTGGAATACCACTTTCCCCCAAATCAAAAACCGTTTTTCGCTAGTTTGACCACCTGTCTTCCTAGAGAATTTACAGGCAAACCAGAAGGAATTTTGAAAAATCGAGAGAGATTTTTCTCCACAACAGGCTGAAGAACAATAACCTCTCTCAGTTTTTGCACAGGTATTAGGAATTGGGAGAATCGAAGCCATCTCTGAGCACTATTTTTCAGGATTCCATTTTTCCTGATCTTGTCATGTTTTTATGGTAGATGTTTTGGAAAGCTGGAGATGACTTTGGAAAAACCGAGAGAGATTTTTATTCATAAAGGGATCATGTACAATAATGTCTTTCATTTTTCGCACAACTATCATATTTTGGGAGATAAAAGTGCCTGATTTGACCCCTATTTTCAGCAGTCCGACCCTTTTTTCATGGCAGACAGTTCAGAACTTTGAGGGATTTGTTTCTATTTTTGGCCAGGTTGTTGAATTCAACCTCCTGATCCTGGGGGATAATTTTTATATATATTTTTATAATTCAAATATAAAAATGGTTGATCAGTTAGGACATGTTAGAAGGATGAAACTAATTTTGTAAAGTAGCTCACAGAGCCTTGATGGATGAGATTTCCAGTAATACAGTGTGACCATTGTAGGATTCTTGTGGCCAATTCCATTGGTGAAGTTTATTTTCTCTGTTAATTTGTTCTTTCTGTTATCAAAATTGTTTTCTACATTCTTAATTATTTTAAGGAGACAAAAGGACATAATTGGTTTAAATGTACCCTCTATCACTTGCTTGGAATAATTTCTGTGTTTTTCCACTGAAGATTAAACTCAGAATTCTCAGTTGTTCTGTGTTTAATTGGATTTCTTAATCTGTTCCATCTTCCCCATGTATTACATATTGAAGAACCAGTGGATTTTCCTACCTTGCCTTGCCATATTAGCCTGTTATGACCTTGTTTTGATCCATTTTGAGTTGTGACTCCATTGCCCAATGGTTTTTCCCTTGTTCCAACCAAACAATTCAAAACAAACAAACAACCATGTACTCTTATAACTAGCCTAAAATTCCCGGCAAACAAAGTTAAATCATATAGAGAGTGTTGATATTATGGTAGCTGTGGGAGGTATTAACCTCCATTGTGACATTTGCCAAGATTAGAATATTCAGGAAGCAAGAAAAGAATTGAATGTAACCCTAGAAGAGATGTCGGCTAAAGAAGATAATTAATATGAATTAATTAGTACCTAGAATGAGAAGTCGGCCCAGGCAGTCTGCCAAAATTAGTATAAATACAGGGGGGCAGTCTTCACTTTACACACAATTCTCAGAATCGCAAAGAGACACTTGTGCGCACTGCAGTTGGGCAATTTTGTGCGCAAGTCCTAGAGAAGGTGTTGCCGCCAGTTCTAAAGTCTATAGTTTCGGTCTTTCTGGGTTGGACTCTCTGATCAGCTTTGGTTACTCCTTGCTTGGTGCATTAGCCTTGTTTGGCTGTTGATTTTCTACCGGGATTCTTCTCTATGTCAAGGTCAAGGTGCTCGGGGGTGGCTTCGACCTATGGTTGGGTGACAATAGTGATTTTGTCTATGGTTAAACGAGCACATCCATCATATTCTAACAGGTTATGGACCCACACCTCCTCCATTCAGTCTAACCACCGGAAGGGAGCATAGCAATTAGGATACTAAGCTCGTTGAATAATTGTCGCTAGGGTTTACTAGCAGGAGCAGTTACCAAGACACTGCCACCAGGGTTACTAACAGTTGCAGTTGCAAAAACCCTAAAACCCCGATTCAGCGCCTTATGATGGAACACCTCACTCAAGGAGAAGGTATTCAAGTGCGCCTTAGTCCAGTGTACCTCTTGGCACTCTCAGAAGGCAGAAACGTCAAAGTTGAAATTTTGGATCAAAGCGTGACCATTCACCATCAACTGAAGTCATGAATGAAAATACTAATCATCTACACTACTCAGCACTCACAGGAACGATTGAAGATGACATGTGGATAATTGACAATGGAGCTTCTAGGCATATGATGGGAGATCAAGCTAGACTCTCCAATCTAAATGAAAAGAAGACATCATACAAGGAAGAGCTTGGAGACAAAAGCACTTACCCAGTCGAAGGAATTAGACAAGCCTCCGTCAAGTTGAAAATAGGTAACAATGTTCATTTGAGCAATGTCTTATATGTACCTGGTTTAGAAAAGAATATTGTATCCATATCTTTCCTAGAAGACAAAGGAAACAAAATAGATTTCGTAGATGGAAAAGTGTTATCTTGGCATAAAGACTCTGATAGAGAGAATGCTAGTGTTATTGGAACCCATGAAGGAAATCTATACAGACTACTAGAACAAAAAGATGAAGCTCTTGTACACGATGAAGTCAATCCCAATGAACTTTGGTACAGACGGTACGCTCATATTAACTATCAAGCATTACCTTTTCTAAAAAAGATGGCTGAAGGAATACCATAATTACAGTCTACACATGAAGGAATTTGCAAAGGATGTGCTCTCGGAAAGAATATCAAGAAACCATTCCCAAGCAGCAATAATAGATCTAAGGAGACTCTATGTCACACACCCACTACGGCATAATAAAATTTCCGCTCTTCTTCACTGGATAGAATCCCCGAAATGGCTACGGGGGGCCTAGCGCAGGCTAGTTCCTCCCTTGTCCACCTCCAAGTGATCGTTGGTTATGGCCACAAGCCAACCAAACTAGGCGTCTGCAAACCCCGAAATGCCGAAGTTTTGAAATCTTGAGACCGCAGCCCCACTCCAACAATACGTCGTGTTTCGCGACTTCGGGAGTTTCAACGCAAAGCACCCTGGTTCCGTGTCCTCGGAACTTCCGAAATCCTGAACCCCGGTATGCCGAAAACTGTCCATGTTCAGTGACCCGACACTACTCCTCCAAATGCTTTCGGGATTTCGCGTCTCGGGACTTCGCGAATCCTATTGCTCCAATTCCTTGTCCTCTCGTACTCCCGGTATCCGAAGTACCAAAGTACCGAATCCCGAAATTTCGATCCTCCTTCTCCTGAGCGAGATCAACGGCTCAAAGCCTCTCCTAATCCAACGGCTCAGATTCTTTCGGGGTTTTATGGGTCAAGAGTTTAGAACTCTTACCTCTTGTTTTCCCGGTAACCGAATTACCGAAATCTCCTTTCGAGGATTTCCCTGAAACCTCAATCGCGTGCACCTTTCGAGACTTCAGGATTTGCGATTTCGCGAATCCGCCACAACCAAACTCTTGGTCCTTTAACCTCCCGGTATCTGAAACCCCGATGGGTTCGAATCTCTGCCACGTGTCCTCTGAAATGGACGCTAATCTTTTCGGGACTTTGACGAGTCCTCACCTTTGCGTATGCGAGGTTTAAACCTCATGCAGCTTCTCCTAGATCCGATGGCTATCGGCTATCCACGCGAGATCTGACGGTAGTTGTAGCTCCTCCCTGAGCTCACGCTTTCTTCCTTTTTCTTGGAAGATTTCAAAGTCTCAAAGGTCTCAGCCTTCAATCTTCTACTGCAAGCTGACTATTGGGTCTCGTCGGCATTTACGAAAAGTGTTGTCCCTCCTGATCTTTCTCAACTATGAAGGAATTAAGAGCTTTGCGCTCTTTCTCCTGGGCTTGACTCTTAGAAGAGTCTTTCGCGCACCCCTTGCGCTCATTCGTCAAGTCTAGGACTTGAGTGAGTCTCGGTCTCTACTTGACTCGCACGGAGCCTATGCATAACCACACTACCTCTCCTGAGCTTAACAGAATTCATCCTCCAAGGGACTCTAGACAACTAGGAAGGTTGGCATGTGTACATGAGACTATGCCTAAGGTCGACGAACTCACAGCTCATGGCTCTAACTCAAGCCGCCACAGGACACTAGCATTTACGAGTACCAATCATGTCCTATCCATATAATCTCTTACTGGCCTAATTTTACAGCCAAGCAGTAAGGAAACAGACACAGTATATCCATTCAAAAATCAAGCACAATTCCTGAAACATACACAGTATAACCAAATTCATGCCCAATTACAGCTAAATTACACAGAGTAAGAAAATGCTTATCTATTACAGGTTGCCGCCAACCAACTGACTGTGGGTGTTCGACCTTCCACCCGACCATAGGCATAGAGGCATTCATTCTTAGCACTCTGCCCACCCCCGTGCCAAGCCATGATATCACTAGGGAATTCTTACAGTTCTCGAGGGTTCTTTCTCTATTTCAGCTTCTGTTCGGGTCCTCTTTTCTGCAACTCATAGCTTTCTCACTCGGTTGTGGCCTCGGCGAGGTTTCTCAGATGCTCTTCGGCATCAATCTCACGGCCTTATGTTCGTGATTCGCTGGAGAGCTTCGTGCATCTCCCTTGCGAGCTTCTCCCCTCGTCTGTTGTCTCTCTCTCCCTGTGTGTGTGTGTCCCTCTTTCCTAGGAGGGTTTTGCCGATCCCTCCGGTTCCTTCTGTCATAAGGAAGCTCAGGTCTGCAGGTCCCTGTGGTACTTCGGACTAACAGCCCATGTTTCCATTCATGGGGGTGGTTGGTGATTCAACCATCGGTCCTTTCTTCATTAACTGATTTTCTTTCCTTGGGATTCGAAGGAGGTTTGTCATCCTTATCAAGGGAGATTTGGGGGTTATTTGATATATGAACCCTCTTGTATAGTTCTCACATTCTTCCTCTAGTGATATCATGGACAGTACTTTCAAGGCTTCACCCCCACAGTCAGTTATTGGCAATTCACACAATAATACATTTACATTTTCCTCATGCATTAGTATGGAAATTCCTATTTTATGATTAATTACAAATTGGGGGAAATAGGGTGTTACAATTCCCTCCCCCTTAAAGGAACACCGTCCTCAGTGTTCTTTCTCAAAACACTTGTCATGCCTTTCTCATTCGGCCACTTCAGAAGTCTTGACCTTCATCCTTGGTCAGGTCCTCTTTCAGGATCTTAGTCTTCGTCATCTGCCTTCAACAATTCTTGGACAACAAGCACATTAATCACAATTTCGTGCAAAAATATCTTACTGTTGTTCAAAATTTAAAAGGAAAATTTTATAATCTTGGCACAATACTTATCTGTGCAGTTTGTGAATCTGTATCCACATGGTAGTTTTGTTATCCATGCTCATCGCTTTCCTTGACATACCCATTGGGTGTATGATTCCAATTCAATAGTTCACAAGAACTATCATGATTTCATCTTCCTTTCCAAGGTTTTTCCGCATGGGAACTACCCACTGTGTGCATGATCCCAATAGTTTTCAAGAATTATTAAGGTCTCCTCTTCCTTGCGGTCACTCGTCCTCTAGGCCCAGGCTCAGGCATCCCCTTCACTACTATACAGTCCCTCGGGCGATCCATCTTGCCCTGCCGAGGTTTTCTCGCACAAGAAAATTTTAGAGACTCTATTGAGTATTACATTGGAGGCGTCCCTCAGACTTGCTCTGCCGAGGCGTACCTCCGGCTTGTGTTACCTCAGCACAATAATTTTCAGGCGATCATGGCTTATCACGGGGTTTTCACGGCTCAATAGTAGCCATGTTCATCATCTTCAACTTTGGCAGCCCTCATCTGTCCTTTCTAGACATGTCTTTTCTTCTCACCTGTATCACAGGTACACAAGATTCATGAGACATCATTATAAATTCTAACTTTTAGAATTTTATTGAAAATCTGTCACCTACAGATTTCCCATTCTACAATTTGTTTTCATATTTGTTCCGCTTAGGAACCAGGTTCATAATTATGGGACTTTCATTCCCATAACGGTTTAGTTCAGCAGGCAATTGGCCTTCCTTATGGGCTTACAATGCTGCCATATCCAATACCCCTTTGCTTCCTGCACTTTCAACTTCAATCATCCAAACCATTTGTTAGATTTTCCATGCATATGAATTTTTATTGCACCTTTACAACATTGTCACAACAATTTTAGTATTGTGCATACTAACAATCGAATTCACTTTCTCAAAAGGAAATACCATTCCTTGCAGTTTGGCTTAGCAGGCATTTGGTCTTCCTTATGGACTTACCACACTACCATGTCCAAGACCCTTTCCACCCTGCAATTCATTCTTTACATGGCCAAACAATTGTTAGTTTTTTTGGTTTGTGCACATTACCTTTTTCGAAAATCAAGTATACTAACAATCCAGGTCATTTCATCTATTCAAGGATACAAAGCGAAATGATACATCATCCCTTACCTATGCATCATTCCAGCCTACCCAATTTTCAAAGTGTGATTCGGATATCAATTGATTTTTAATGAATGCACCAACATTCGTGGCCACATTCATACCCAATGCGTCCTTGCATTGATTTCAAGTTTGTCTCACTTTTATGACAGGTTCTTGGTCATGGTGTGTTGTAATTTAACCAACCTCTTCAACACATGGCCTATTCGTTTCCTTTCATTCTTCCAGTAGAACCATACTTCCTGCTATAGACCGATCACGACCCCAAATCGGCATACCATAACTCAAAGTTTCGCATGAATGCTTTTAAGCGTTCCTTGATTGGTCAATGCACTCATGACATATCGGTTCATGAATTCTCCCAATGGTTCCAAACAATGTTTACTACCAGAGGTTCATACCTCCATTATTCAGGTTCTCCTTCCCGAATCATACCTTACTTGGGTATCCAAGGCATACAACTGCCCTTTCAATTTTCATGCATAACATGAGACAATAAAATATTTCGGAAGGGGTTCTTACCAAATCCCTTCATACCTTGTGCCACATAGGCACAAATATCTTTATACTGGTTCTTGGTTGCTAGCACCCTCTTTCTTATATTTACCTCCTCACCAGTGCTTCATGAGGACTTTTACAGCCCTGTCAACAATCGTTCACTCGCAGCCTTCTCCTGGTCATTCTCTGTTTGAGGTTGCCCATCATTGGCAACTACCTTTCTCAACAATTCCAATATTAATTCTTTTTATACATGACATACACCATAGGCATATTAGTCGTCATGTAAATTAAAATGCAAGTACCATAGCATTTAAATTAATAAAATATTTCCAGACATGTCCCAGCATATCCATATGTACTTCATCACACTATCCTTAAGGTTTTCATGAGTGTAACATAGCAGTTCTCAATCATTTTCACAGTATTACAACCATCATCACTATGGTGTCAAAACATTTTCGTTCATCAATGTACTAGCTTTCTCATCCCATAGAAAACATAATGCATAGCAAGGAAATATTTGAGGGCTCTCCCCTTCTTCAAATTCTTTCTACATCGCCTGGGGCTTTTCAGCCCAGTCGAGTTATCTCGAAGGCCTTACTGTCTCTTCTCTACTTTTGCAAGTCTACTCCCTGTCGGGATCTTCCTGGTCTTTTCCTCGAGCTGCCTTGGTTAGGTCTCACCCTAACCCTTTTTGGGATACTGCAACATGCTTTAATAACAACTCTTTGCTCATAATGAATCATGAACATGTGCATCCTACACACTTCCATTCGGTTATCAGAATGGT
>SNQJ01S0233684.1:0-14022 GCA_010110895.2 Picea sitchensis
TACAAACCTGAGAGAAATCCCCTAAGAAGGGTATGTGGTTCCTGCCTGAGACAGAGCTAGGAATGTAGAGATGACCTCCTCCATTCAAAGAGTTGAGAAGAATTCTTGTTTGGACACATCTTTTACCTCTCTAAAAACAACATCTCGACTGTAAACAGTCTTCTTAGTTTCCAGGTTCCAAAGATTATAACCTTTCACACCATATTTATAACCAATAAAGATACACTTTTCAGCTTTATTATCTAGCTTACTCCTATTTTCCTTTGGAACATGTACATAAGCATCACAACCAAAAACTCTAAGATGTTCAAGAGAGGGTTTCTTTCCAGTCCATACCTCGTGTGGAGTTTTATCATCCAACGCTGATGAGGGCGATCGATTGACCAGGTAACATGTTTTACCCACTGTCTCTGCCCATAATTCTTGTCCTAACTCGACACCACTAAGCATGCTCCTTTATTTTTCCATCATTGTCATGTTCATCCTTTCTGCAACTCCATTCTGTTGAGGTGTGTATGGAGTAGTATTTTCCTTTCTATACCACACTTCTTACAGAATTATTCAAATTAATTTTCGTAGAATTCTCCACCATTATCTGTCCTCAATACCTTTATTTTTTTTTTCTGACTGATTTTCTACCAAAGCCTTAAACTCTTTAAATTTATCAAATACCTCAAATTTTTTTCTAAGAAAATAAATCCATGTGTTCCTTGAGAAATCATCTATGAATGAAACATAATACATAGATTTACCTAAGGATGGAACATGAACAGGTCCAAACACATCATTGTGTATAAACTCTAAGATCCCCTTTGCTCTTGTAGCACCATATGGGAATCTTACTCGATTTTGTTTACCATATATGCAATGTTCACAAAAATCAAAATCCAGAGTGAAATTAGACATACCTTCAACCATACCTTTACCGTGTAGTGTTCGAAGGCCCTTTTCTCCAATATGCCCCAGTCTTTGATGCCACAACATGGTCTTCTTTTCAGGGACAATATTGGTTTTGTCTCCTTTATTTCTCTTCTTAGGGACAACAGAACTGTTACACCCATTACTATAAGTGCTTCCCAAAAACTTGTACAGAGTTCCACACGGAACTCCCCTCATAAACACCATTTCTCCTCATATCATATTTCAAGTGTCCTTTCCCAATACAATATCTACTCCTGTATCATCCAACTTGCTTATAGTTATTAGGCTCCTAGCTAGGAGAGTTCTAATCCTTCCATATTTTAGCAACAACTTAACCCTTCCACGTCCCATGATCTTGGTTTTTGATTCATCTCCTAGGAATACATCACCACCATCATATTTTTCATATTCACATAACCACTCCCTTTGAGGATTCATATAGTATGACACACCTGAGTCGATCAACCATACATCATGGTCTGCATGTGTACTTGTAGATGCCAGGTAAACATCACCTTCTTCTTTAGTGGAGGTTTTCGCCTCTATGGAAGAGGTACTATTAGATCCCTTTGGTTTTTCAACCTTCTTAGACTTGCAATTTTTATTATAATTCCATGTTTTACCACACTTCCATCATTTCCTCAAAGATTTTCCTAGAGACTTAGATCTACCTGTAGATTTAGATCTCCCCCCACAGAGGACTTACCAGGATTCCTGTCTTGGGTACGACCTCTTACAAATAAAGCATCTTTGTTATGACCATCCATGATTTTCCGCCTCATCTCTTTAGATAACAAGGATGAAACTACATCCTCATACTTCAATGTATATTGCATGGTACTACCAATTGCTACAACTAGATTATCCCAAGAGGCTGGCAAAGAACATAACAAAGTAATACACTTATCTTCTTCTGCAATCGTAATATTAATAGATACGAGTTGAATTACCAGAGTATTAAAGGCATTTAGATGTTCTGTCACAAAATATCCATCTTCCATCCTAAGATGATACAACTTCTTTCAAAGAAACAACTTGTTTACCAGGGACTTTGATTGATACAAATTCTCTAATTTATCCCATAGTTCCTTGGCTGTAGATTCTCCCGAGACATTCAACAACATTGAATCTGCCAGGCAGAGTCAAATAGTACTCCTTGCTCTTTTGTCCAACTTCTCCCAATCCTCCTTCGACATACCAGTAGGTAGTGTACTAGTAGGCTGTGTACCAGTTGACTGTGTTCCAATAGGCTATGTATCAGTAGGTTGTGTACCAGGATCCACAACAATCCATTGTTCTTTGTCTACAAGAAGGTCCTCCATATTGAGCTTCCATAGCTCAAAGTTTTTACCGTTGAACTTCTCTATCTCGATTCTAGAATAGCTTGCCATTCCTCTTTCTACACTCGAATAACCACTACAAAAGCTCCCACTAAACCCAAGTTTATCACAAACCTAAGATAAACTTGATCTATCAAGACTAAGCCAAACCCTTAGCAACAAAGGTGTCCCTCTGAAGCCAAAAACGAGCTCTTCTATCACATGTAAGTTTTAAACATGTGAAGTAAAGAAATGCATATAGATCATTAAGAAAAAAAGAAATTAATCAATGGCTCATACATAGTACACAGAGATTTATACCAGAAACCTTTAATTGGGAGAAAACCTTTCAACTCCTCATTGTATTAATTTGACCATTCACCATACAATATATACAATGTTTTAGGTATTCTATAGCTACCAAAACCCTAATCCCTTAATCCAGGATTAATTTAGAAAACCATTAAAAATGGAAAAATCCACTAAAAATAGCAAAAACCGCCTAAAAACAAATTTTAGGGTGTTGCGCGTAACCAGGGGGAGCATACTTAGCCCCCCTTGGGACCCCCCTAGGAAGCGCTCAGCGCACATGACACAAATGGCGAAGGAATTTGGGATCGTCAGACGCAGTTGTTGAATCTGACGCACACACACACACACACATTCAAAGAATATAACACATACCCAACACTATGGAGTTATGACTTGTGGAGATATAACCTGGTCATAGTTTGAGAGGTCATAGTTCCACGAGTCATTATTCCAGAGGTCATAGTTGTTGGGGTCATAGTTCCAAAGGGAGTAGTTCCAGAGGTCATAGTTCATACCGATACCATACCAAATTTCAAGGTTCCAAAAGGTGTAGTTCCAGAGGTTATAGTTCCATGGGTCATAGTTCCCGAGGTCACAGTTCCAAAGGTCATAGTTTCAAAGGTCATAGTTCCTGGGGTCATAATTCCACAATTCATAGTTCCATAGGTCATATTTCCTGGGGTCATAATTCCACAGGTCATAATTCCACATGTCATAGTTCCAGAGGTCATAATTCCACAGGTCATAATTCCTAGGGTCATAATTCCACATGTCATAGTTCCAGAGGTCATAGTTCCATGGGGTCATAAGTCCATGTGATTACATTAAATTTCATGTCATTACATTTTACAATTCTTAGTACAAAGTATTGGTCATGTGCATCTAGTCTCGCCAGCCTCAAAACATAAAGTCCACGCACTAAACTAGTGTGTGTGGAATGTCTGGGTTGCACACACTCTTGACTCAGTGTGCCACGCTCATGCCCTTACTCAGATGCACGTTACATCATGACATATATACAAAAGGATTCATGGGCCTTCGAAACCTACGCACTCAGCCAGTGCACGTTGAATCCAAGGTTGCACGCCTTTCCTTCAATGTACCATCCTTTTGCACTTACACATGTGCTTCATTCTTCATGTGCTTAAACCAGTGCACGTTAAAGATTTGACGGTTCCATTTCTAGTGCACCTTTCTTATGCACTTCACAGGTGTGCACCAACACATTAAATTGTGTGTTGTGACATTTTACAACTGCGTGCACTCCTTTGGTGTGAGATTCTCACGCACCAACTTAATGTGTGCAGAACCAAACCAACAACTTGTTCTATCATCTCACCAGCTTATATGTAAAGGAAAATTACATTCATATTTACACTTGGGGTTCAGCCTAGGGGTATTACACTATAAAATAAGCAATGGATCAAGACCCTATTATCGAAACAAGAGGGAAACATGATTTTTAAATGAAAGAAAGATAATTTATGAATTTGTCTGATCCATAAATAGAAGGCTGACTTGTTATGCTATGCAAGCACCCCTACTTCGTTAAAATAAACTTTACAGGACCTTGCTTCATGTGTATAAATATGCAAGATAAACTTATGTGTTAAGTTTTATGCTTCTTCTTGTAAATGCTTATGTGTGCAGAATTGTTCTTTTAAATGGTTATATATGTACTTGCAATAAATACACAGCAACACAACTTGCAGCAAACAAACCATCAAACTCAGAACAATCACAACATGATAAAGGAGTTCACCCCCCTCCGGGCTACATCTCCTTGAGCCTCCATAATGGACTTGGCTCTCTGGGATTAATTAGTCAAAAGTTCTTTTACAAGCTGCTGCTCAGCTCCAATGGAAAAACAAACTGTACCATTGAGATCATAACACATAAAAACCCCAAAAACGACTAATAGAACTCTGAAAACAGATCATGGCTCATCCGGGCATGACCTCCTCTACATGTGGCCATAAGCTTCCCTGAGCTTCTCTTTGGCAAAAACACCTGTAAAAGTACTCAACAGCCTATGAAACCTATCCCAATGTGTTCAGAGAATATCAATTAGCCAAAAATGATTATTCAATCACAGAAAACAAATATAGGCTCACCAAACCATGTCCGCCATCAAAGAGGGCTTCAAACTCCCTGGAGCTTCCTGAAACTTCAATGGTGAAAAACTTGTAGAAGAAGTCTTCAAATGGCCTTGGAAATATCACCAATGGATCCAGCACATCCAAAAACCCCTAGCTGGGCTTTTACGGCACCTCAATCGACCAAACGATGAAGAAGTTAGGCCTCCTCCATTTTCCTCCCTCAAGCTTTGTTGGAACTGGCTCTACAAAACGCACCTCTGTGTGCATGAACCAGGAACACGCTCCCAAAAAACGTTAAACCTGGCACCGGGCGCAACCGCACCAACGATGCAAACCGTAGAACGGTTAGGGTGCCTCCAGCCGCTAACCGCCTAGCTCTCGGGCATATGGGAGTCAATGTGACCACGCGCATGTCAAAAAGTGGTTAAACCATAACCGTTTGAAACCAACTCTGCGCACTCCAACTGCGGTCATATGGTTAAACATGCAAAACCGTGGGCTAACATTTTAAAACCCCACTCGAATATACACCTGCGCACACATTTACACAATGGTATAACCAATAGCATTATACAATGTTTAAACTTTGGGTCCCGTGCATTTTAAATCCGCGCGCATATGTTTTATAACATGTGGTTATATGTGATAATAAACTATGGGTCGGCATTTAAAAACCCCGCACGATATGCTATGGCCACATGCAATAACTATATGACCGCGGGTCGGGGCTAAGCCCCGGCCCGACCCCCCGCCAAAATTTACACAATGTAAATTCAAATAAAATATTGCCCACATTCCTAACAAGCAACACAGGGAAATACAATGGTCAGCGGATGTTTGTTAAAGCTCATATAGAGGGGGAGGTCCGGGGGTCGAACCCCGCGGACTCCCACATACAATTTTACAAAACAAATATAAGCCAACCGACGAGGGACACGTGGCGCCCATGCATTGGGCCACGTGCCCTCATACCATTCGTCGTCAACAAGACACGTGTCATCACGCTATTCGCCAACATCAACTAATGAAAACGTGCCATGTCATCGCCGTACGGTCCAGTCACCTGCTGCGTCATCCTGCCACGTCAGCCGACACGTAGGATGCTGACGTCATCCTGTGCCATGTGTCACCCTTCCAGTGGTGACACGTGTCACCTCCGAATTGGTCAATCGTATGCCCAAAAGTCCAAAAATGCATGCCACGTGTCACTCCCTGAAGCTGCCACGTGTCCTGTATGGACCTGCCACGTGTCTTGTACGGACTGTACGGACAGGTACAGTCAGCATCTAATTTTTTGCCTGTTTGGCTCGGTGAACAGATTGTGATATCTTCTCCATACGGACTCCGTTTGAGAAAGTAAATATACCGCCGGAATCAGGAAGACGAGACGGACGCAATGACACCATTTTCATTGCATTCTGAGCACTTTGAAAATTGAGCAAAATTTGATCCCCTGATCCAGATTTTGATCATTGTCATAGAAGATATAGTCTAATTAAAAAATTTGTAATGAAAATGGATCTATTTGACATAGTCAAACGTGATCACTATCCCCATCGTGTATTTAAACAATGGATAAAGATGAGCAAAGGGTTGGTTGTTGGAGATTTTATCATAGGGTACTAGTGCATTAAACCAATCGGGATTTGAGGGATTATTATATAATAATTCATTTCATAGCTTCTTCCTTTTCTATATGTTGTGCTCTTTTGATCGTGTTGCAACTAGAGATTTGGGTGGATTAGTATAGCATATCTTATTGTTGGACATTTCTCTCTACCTTGAGGTCTAATTTAGATATGATACAAAAATGGGATTTATTCTATCCTCTGTTGTAAGCTTAGTAAAAGTTTAATGGTCAATGACCCTTATGTTTCTACTTATGTTGATCACAACTTCTTTGAAATATAATGTCTTTTGATCATTTTTCTTACTTTCTCCATCTATTTTCAATGGTTGTGTGAGGGTATATCTTTGTATTTCTCTTGGTTTGTCCCAGTTCTCATTTTGGGAAGCCTTGTTCAGGATCAATGACAATACATCACTATTCCTTTAGAGAAGTAAGTCTATGTGATGACTAGGCATTAATGGTAGGATGATTGTTAGGTAGCTAGAGAGGTAGTAGTGGGAGCCCAGAGGGCCCATAGTGATAATAGTGGAGGCCATTCAATGCAAGTTGGACTAGGTCCACTATATTATTAAATAAGGCCCACTATGGTAGTTAGATATAATAAATGGGTAGTTAGATATAATAAATGCAAGAGGACTTCTAGAAGTAAATGTTAGGTAGCTAGAGAGGTAGTAGTGGGGGCCCAGAGGGCCCATAGTGATAATAATGGAGACCATTCAATGTAAGGTGGACTAGGTCCACTATATTATTAAATAAGGCCCACTATGTTAGTTAGATATAATAAATGGGTAGTTAGATATAATAAATGTAAGAGGACTTCTTAGAAGGTTCTACTTGTAGAATATTCCTCCTCTATAATGTCCTTAGGTGATGGTAGCACTATATAAAGGGGTCCAAGAAATGTAATGGGATATGAAGAGAATTATTGCATTTGGAGCGGTAGCTCAATAGGAGGATGCCCCCTCGAAGAGGCAAGTGAACAAGAGAGGATCTCTTCCATAATAGGATCCATTGTATGGTGTTTCCCTACCTCAAGGGTTTGGTAATAATAAAGTGCGGTTTCTTCTATATTTATTTGTGGATATATTATTATTATTCATTATTTGTGGTGATGATTATATTTGTATGTCTATTCAGGTTCTTAACAAGTGAGTATCGAGCACTTTCCTTGTGGCGGAACATTGTGGGCAAATATTTTTTAATTTTTAGAGATTTTTGGAGAAGAAAAAAGAGGGACCGCAACATTCGAGAAATTTTAGGTATACTACGGCTGCACAATTTGAAGAAAGCGGGTTGTATATCGAGTTCCTCTGGAAAAGTATCCAAGTAAAAAAATGTCGTCACGAAATGGAGTGGGAAGTCGAATATTGAAGTTTAAAATTTGCAATTTTGAGGGTTTTTTTTTTTTTTTTTTTTTTTTTTTTTTTTTTTATTTTTGTAGTAGGCCGAATTTGCTCAAACATTCACAGTCGAGTTCCTCTCACAATTTCACCCAATATAAAAAAAAATCCGGTGAAGCAGTCTGGAAGTGAGATTTATCGAGCATTTAAATTCAACGGAGTTTTAGGGGTTTTAGAAAAATGCCACGATTTTCTAGTAATTTATTAGGTTTTAAGTGATGGCTGACAAGTACAAAGTTCATAATAAATTTTCATAGGCTTCTCAAATGGATATTTATTCTCAAACCCTCAAAGAAATTCTATAGATTAATGAAGCATTCAAAACACAATTGTTTGACACATTGTATTGCAGAGTGCATGATGGATTGCATGACCTTGGAGATGGCTTCAATGATAGTTTCCATTAGTATTCAAGATTCATTGGATATAGAATCGCAGGAGAGATTTCTTATGGGGGACATTGGGGATGAATATAATCAATAAATATATGCTTGGTATGATTTTGGGCCGATTGTGATGATTGGTATATACGTTGGTTTGTGATAGGATGACAACCACTTTTCATATTTTTATTTGATGACTCTAATCCACTATACGTAGAGAGAGCATCCAGTATGACAAATCGGGAGACAATGATTATTACTAGTGTCCATCCTACATATTCTCTGATTGATATTATTCCTTCCAGTTATGCTATGACCCTTTTCCACTATGTGGATGGATCTTCTTATTTGGATCCACATGACATGTGTCAGTCTTTGGAGCATCATTTGAGTTGGTTATTGGGTTCCCAAAATATTCCACGGGGAGTTAAGCATGAGCACTTGGACATGGGACTCGGACTTACAATAATGAGTTTGGACTATGACATGGTGAGCTCCTTTCTACATGGGACCTTGGTTCTCAGTCTTCTTGACATTATGGTCCACAATTAGCCATGGGACCCCGGTATATGGTTGTACAACAAGCATTGAGGACAACACTTTCATAAAGAGGGGGATGGAATGTTAGGTAGCTACAAAAGTAGTAGTGGGGGCGGAGGGCTATAGTGATAATAGTGGAGGCTATTGAATGTATGGAATTGGACTAGTTCCATTATATTAATAAATAAGGCCCACTATGGTAGTTAGATATAATAAATGTAGGCGACTTCTTAGAAGGTTTTACTTCTAGAAGATTCTTCCTCTAGAATGTTCTTAGGTGATGGTAGCAGCACTATATAAAGGAGTTCAAAGCAATGTAATGGGATATGAAGAGAAATTATTTTATTTGGAGCGGTAGCTCAATAGGGATGCCCCTCGAAAGGCAAGTGAACATGAGAGGGATCCCTTCCATAATAGGATCCATTGTATGTTGTTCCCTACCTTAATGGTTTTGGTAATAAGAGAAGTGTGGTTTTCTATCTTGCTTTGTGGATCTATTGTATATTCACTATTTGTGGTGATTATATTTGTAAGATCTATTCAGTCTCTTAACAATGATTTAGCTAACACGTGTCACAAATATGTGTGTATGGTAGGTATGATGTGGCATAGTGCAACAACATGAAACCATAATTTATGCATCACAAGGAAGAGACAAGGGAAACATAGGTTGGATTTATTACCCAACTACAATGGAAATATGACTCAATGATGATGATGATGATGATTAGCGTCACTATGACCTAATTGGTCTTTGGGACCTTAGAGGGTAAGTGATTGTGTTCATAATCAATTTTTAAATGGGAATCTAATATGGGTATAGGCTGGACAATCTAAGAAAGTGCTTTTCATCTTCAACCTTCTTAGTGTCGCCGGGTGACACTCTTTCATCCCATGGCATTTTGAATTGACCAGCCCGGTTCACTATGGAGCCTAGAAGAATTTGTTCTTATCTATGAAATGCTTATTTTTTTACACTTGGCAAAATAGATAGATAATTTTTGATCTTCTAGATTAGGGTTGATTACATCTTTATAATACCTTAATTTTCTTTTTCCTCTAACTCTTTATCACACCACATTTTCCTTAAATTTTTATCAGCATTATTTTTTAATAGTATATTTATTTTATAAAATGGTTTCTTCCATTATTCCCCAATAGTTTAGCCAAGATTGGGCATCTTTATACCATCCTCGCTTCGAGTCAATGGTGGTTATGACTTGATTTGGAAGCAATTTTAGGTAGCCTCTTGTCTTCCATGTTGTTTAACTTGTTCTTATACATTATGTATCTAGTCATAGCCATACTCTCAATGTTGGTTGTGGAACTAATTATCTTCTGATTTAGAGATCTTTACTTTGATTGTGTTTATACCATGAAGTATTTACACCCCAAAAAAATGTACACCACCACGCAGGGGAGTGCAGGGGGAGCTTGCCCCCCCCTACAGGGTCCGAGGGGGCTATCCCCCTGGATGGGGGGTCTGTGGGAAAGTGGGCCCCCATTGGGGGTTCGAGGGAAAATCCCTCTAAGGAAAAATTTCCTTGTAAGTATATTGTAATTTCATTGTAAATCACGGGCTGTTCATTATAAGGTCGTAGATCTAGCGATAGAGATTATGTTAGGTTTTCCCTAGAAGGCAACCCTCTTTTTAAGAGGGAAATGTATTGCAACTACGTATGTTGGGTGAGTATTTATTATGAGGAGGCGTGAGAGGAGAGGAAGTTACATCGGGTTTCTTTGTAGGTTGTATCACTTCATTTTCTTGGATAATAATAAAGAAAGGACACGGCAATTTCTCGATTGGGCCAGTAATACAATGGGTGAACCACGTAAATGCATGTCTCTCTTGTATTGTGTATCTGCGCTTTGTTTCTGTTTAACATTTTTATTGCTCTGGTCTGTTTTTCTAACACTTTCGATAGGGGAGAAGCTAGTTTCTATGAGGAGGATGGGATAGGGTGTATTTCCTTTAATTTTGAGATTATAGGTTATACAAAATTATTGTATTATTTACTCTATCTTTCTCAGGATTCAGAGAGATACTACAATATGCACTTCAACATAAGAATAGCGAGGTGTAACAAGAGTCTCAAAGAGGGTTTCTTCTTATCCCAACTCAAAGTTCATTTACAATTGTTTTCAAAACCCATAATAAGCTTTCCATCCCCAATAATCCTTTTTTCAATCTTTATAATTCCAATTGAGTTTGTGGTGAATATCAATTCAAGATATTTAGTATGAATTCACTTCCTCCAAGTTGTTGTTGTGTATCATAAGGTATCATAAAAGGGATCTTATTGGATTTAATAATCATGACCTTACTCTTATCGGTGTGCCAGTCATACCATATTGGGCAAAATTGAGGATTCTTAGTTGGTTTTCAAGATCATGGGACTCCTTTCCATAAGAATGATATGGAAATTAGGCATGAAGAGATTGATGACTATGGTGAGTGCGGGCACAACACACTTTTTCCAAACATTCTAATTTATCAATGTATATACCAAAAGGTGGGGACAAGGGACAACCTTGTTTGACTCGATATTACTGGAGTTAATCTCTTTGACCAACCCTCAATGTTTTTAAACTTAGCAATAATGTTCTCATACATCCTGTCGTGAACGAAAACCCTCAGCAAGAGGCACTTTTATCTCTTCAACCCTATTCAAAGGTTTTCCTAGGAACCATGTCCAAAGCTTTCCTAAAGTCAACAAAACAACAAAAAATATTGGTTTTAGTATTGGAACTCCTCTGCAATAATGATCCTAAAAGATGGATGGTCCACAGGTTGAATGATATCTCTAAACTTGACACGGACTTTATCTCTTTTACCATGACTTTCTAATAAATGCTAATCTTCTTTTCAAAATAGTTCCATAAAGCTTAGCTAAAATTGGGCTAATCAAAATGGTCCTATAATTAGAGGGAATGTTTTTATCCCCATTTTTAAAAATAGGAACAATGAGGCTTTGTGTGTCCAAGGTTTAGGGAAGCCATACTTGATTGCTAAATTGAGAAGAGCTTGTGTATGTGAGGGATAAGGATTGGCCCTCGATTTTAAAATTAGCTTGGTAGCCTTCAATGTCCTTAACATTTAGCAGCTTGAACTCTATGTCATCTAAAGAAAAAAACTTCTTCCTTTGTAGGGACAATGAGATAGTGTCCATGGAATTAGGGAACTCATAAAGACTTTAAAGATAGGAATTCCAGGTTAGTTAAGGAATCCTATTATTTTCTTTAGTATTGCGTTTTTAGAATTTGGCTCGAACTTCTTAGGATCCAACTTGTATAGTTGTGAAAGTTGCTCTACCTTTTATTGATATAGTATCTTTTTTTCTTTTTAATTAGGAGCTTTATGCATTGATCTTATCAAGTTTAAGGGCTCATTAGAAGCATCTAATGGATTTCCTAGCAATTTTACATTCTTTATCATACCAAGGGTTGGTTGTTCTATTATTCTTTTAATGGGACACCTCGAAGAACTTGTTAATGGAAGTGGGGAAAGGAGTAGTTGTAAAATTATGAGTTCTTCAATGTTGTCCTTATAAGTTAGGGGTTTAATTTACTATTTAAATCCTTTAAAGAAATGTCAACTTTACTTTGTCAAGGCATAAATTCCTTTGATTATCATAATTCTCTTCAATGGTACTCCTATGCATGGAAAATTTTATAGTTAGGGTTAAAGGTTTATGATCAAAGTCAGGCTCATGGCCATTTTAAAAGGTCAAAAGTTGTTATTTGGTTAAAAAAGGGGATATCAGATATCACATAATATACAACACTACTACCTATCCCATGAATCTGAGGTCATTTTGGTTGGGTTTGTACTTCGATACTCCATTGCAAATTATTAGGTCTTGAGAGAGTTGTAGAGCTTGACCAACTCGGTGCCAAAAAATTCTCAATTAGGTCTTGAGCTTATTTTGTAGCTATTAGATAAAACAAGGTCCTCATCTAGCCATAAAGGATTATGGTTGAGTCATCACTTAAAGAGTAGCTTGTTTAGTTGTAGTCTTAGCATTAAAGTCTCCTAGCATGAGGATATTACCTTTGTTTTCCATTATAAATATCTTGTTCCATTCTAAGAATACTTTCACATCACACATGGTTTGAATGGTTTTGACCATGTTTGACCATGTCTAACAAGTAGAGTAAATGGTAATTTTTTATTATAAGTCTGCATATGCATGGTGGCTTGCATACTCGAAGAAAACACAAGATTGGCATACACAATGAATGACGATTACGAAGACACTTGGAGAATACATGGCTAGCAATGAAGCAAAATGCAATGAATGATGATGGGGCATACGGTTAGCTATAGTATAAAACTATTTATCCAGGTGGATATGGTGGCCACCACCTTTTCAAGCTGGCTCCTTGATTTTCTGACATTTTGGCAATTACTATTTTAGCAGTTTGGGTCAGAACTTACGGAGGCGTTTTGAGGCCCTAGCGATGTTTTGAGGTCAAGTGTAATAGTCACCCTGCCCAAGGCTGCTGGATGACATCAATTTGCTGAGTAAGTTGTTCAAGTTGAAAGTATAGCGATGATATTGCTGAAACTGACCATGGGTGAGAGCTGAGAGTTTGTGTTGCAGGGCAACACGTTGAGAGATGAGATAATTTACATCAACAGAAGAAGACATCATTTTGATTTCTAGAAAATTGAGTTCTTAAGAAGACATCATTTTGATTTCTAGAAAATTGAGTTCTTCAAGTGAAGAGATAGACTCAGAATCAGAGATTAGGTCTGGGGATCCGGGAATCAGTGAGGAATCACTATCCTCGGAAATGGATAGGTATTCACCATCTGAACGGTGGGAGACTTCATCCCATTCGGCTAGATCATATCCAGTTAAGAATAAATCCATGATTTTAATTTGGGATTTTGTCTTCGACCGCAGAGGACACTGTGACGCCCAATGGCCAGGATTTTTACATATAAAGAAATAAGTTAATCTTGCCGCTTTAATTTTTTGCTTACCTGCAATACTGAAAGGATCTTGTCAGGAATAACAATAATTCTTAATGGCTTCACAGAAAGATTCTTCATCTTATGATCTATCTGCTCATACTACACATAAGCCATCCAAATGGTAAAAGAAATTGTTAAGTCAGTCATCTGATAAGCCCTTATATAATGCTAGACTTCTTACTCAGGAGTATGAACCAGATCCTAACTGGAAAATGCCTGGAGTTCCTGCTTCTGATATTTATAATATTTCTATCTTCCAGTTTAAAGCTACAACCCTTATTAGGTATTGTTCTGTTAATGTGACGCTCTCTCTCGGTCAGTCTGTTTACCAGATTCCCTTGATACAACAAGCTGATATTGATTGGGGTTTAGCAAATGGATATGAATATATCTATATCGGGTTAATCCAATTCGGTATCAATCCTCTGGTCCGTCCC
>SNQJ01S0233685.1:0-13973 GCA_010110895.2 Picea sitchensis
AGACATGGCACGAAGCAAGAAGAGTTGCACACAAGAGTTGAGAAGGCGCTGAAGGAAACACAATGAGCCATTCAGTTGAGCCACGTAGTACCTACTATGCCTTCATCATCATAAACCATAGAGTTGGGGGATGAGCCAGCGCAACTTCGAAGACTAGCAGATGCAAAAGAGCCTCGGCTCAAGAAATTTTAAGAAGAAAAGGAACAGGCTACAAAAGCCCTAAAGAAAGAGAAAGAATAGATCTTGGAGTAACTACGAGTTGCGCGGTACTGTGTGACCGCTTGTGAAAATGAGAAGGATGAGTTACAGGTGATGCTCGAGAAAGACAAGGTGAAGATATAGAGGTAAAAGGACTAGCTGCTCACAGAGCATACTACATTCAAAGAAGTGGTGAGAAAATCACTTCGCTTTGTGCCATGCTCGACACAGGAGGAACATGAGGCAGTCAAAGTTCAAGTGATGAAGCTCGCTGAGGCCATTCAACAACTTCAAGCAAGGGTAACGGAGTTGGAGATCCAAGCAGTACCAAGCACTCCATAGGAAGTGTGTGACCAAAGGGAAGAAGCCGCTAAGAGCGCAGTAGGAAGGATCACGACACTCACCTCATAATGCAAGTAGTTAAGCAGCAGAAGTGCACAAAATTACGAATGCCTCATGGAAGATCCAGAGCTTAGGAAGTTGGAAGCACAACTACAAGATGCGCAACAACATGCACTGACAGTTCAAGTGTAGATGAAGTCACTCACTGCGGTCGAGAGAATGAAGAGATCACAAGAACAACGCACTGCCCAACAACAAATTACTGCCATCTAGGACAGACTCATGGAGGTCACACAGAGGCTACAATCGGTGCAAGGCGAAGTCTGCACGGTGTTTGAAGAGATCAAAGGACAAGGCTCATAACTGGACCAAGTGGTTGCGACAGTGGAACAACGCCTAGAAGGGCCTATTAGTGAGCAAGTACTCCAGGATCTCGCTGAGCAGGAGGCTTAGGCGAAGCAGCAAGTCGAGGTAGCTCGAGCTAAGCTCAAGGCCTTCGAAGCAGTGTTGCCTAGATCTGAGTGACTCAGGACGAGTCATAAGTGAGTATTGGGGGTATGTTGGCCCTCAACCAAGTTTTGAGGAAACATTGGTCGGGTTTGACCCCTTTTGGACTTCGACAGGCTGGTCGAAGATGGAGCGCCCAAGCGGATCTGAGATCGTGGGATCTCACTTATTTTGTGGACCCAACAAGGGGTTCATTAGGGTTTTTGTATTAGGGTTTTGGGATGTCGGCCCATGGGTTTTCCCTTGATTAGGACTTTTTGTAAGGTATGTAAAAGTATATATTGGAAGGAATGTAATGTAGAGGTAGTGAAGTGTGCTTAGTGAAAGCAATGTAGTGATGGGCTAAGTGAAAGAGACAAGTGATGTGTATGTATCTAAGTGCAAGTGGCTCTGAGTTGCTTCGTGCAACAAACTGTATATGTAATGCTCTGTGTGAGTTGGCTCTGTGCCTTGATTTGATTTTGGGAAGGTGGATCTGGTGCTTAGTGCCCAGATCACCTGTTGAGTGCGAAGCTTGGCTCTGTGTCTTAGTGAACTGGAGCAGATGAATGTAAGAGATTGAAGTAGAATAACAGAAGAAGAAGCAATTGGTGGACGTAGCCCCACACTGGGGTGAACCATGTAAATCTTGTGTTGATGAGTTGCTTTGTGCTATGATGTTTATGCTTTGAATCTGTTTAGTGCATTGAATGTTATGAATGTTATATAGATCTATGGATGCTTAGTGCTTTATTGGTGAATGCTAGATCTGATTCAGTGCTATGTGCTAGATTGTTAGAGTGCTTAATCTTTAGTATTACTGCGCCGAACTGTACTTAGGGTTTGATATGCGATGTGAATAAGGATAATATATTAATGAATGTTGTTCCTAAGTACTCTTCGAAGTGTTGTAATCATAGATCTGTGTCCCAGCTTGGTTACAGACACCTGAGTTCTGTAACCCCCCTATCTCTCCCTCGAGTGAGACTTCGCCTGCTTCACAGGTTTTACCGAAAGGGACGGTAGTTAGGGATTTGTTGGTGCACAGTCGAAGCGTTGAACCCTGGGTCTGCCCCTATGCTAACATACAACTTCAATCCATTTGGTAAAATAGTTAGTGGCTATAAGGATCTATTTGTGTTGGCCTAAATATGGTGGATGAATTTATCCAATGAAATCCAAACCCCACTATTGAAAAGGAGTTTCAACTGATATCGGTTTCAAGGGTAAAGGTAGTAGTTTCCTTTTGCCTTAAAAAAATTGACAGTTATGACATGAGGTAACTTTTTTATGAACATCTGCAAATAAGGTTGGCCAGTAAAAACCAGCTCTTAGGATTTTGTTGGCAATAGTCTTCCAATTCAAATGTCCACCACAATCTCCTTCATGAAATTCCTCATAACTTTAGCTGCCTCATCTTTCAGTAAACAATTTAGTAAAATTCCTGCAACATCTTTCCAATATAAATTGCCATCTAAAATACAAAATTTCATAGCTTTGAGTTTAAGAAACCTAGCTTTAGCCTTGGTCAAACCAGGAGGAGCTTGTAAATGATGTAAGACAAAAATAAGGTTTACGTACCAGGGAGAGGTTGCAAAAGCCTTTGTTACTTGTGGAGTCACCTTCTCTTCTTGTTCATCCAGTGCAACTAGAAAATTTATATCCAAAGCATGAAAATTAGATTCAACCATTGATTTAGCTAATGCTTGACCTTTAATGAGTTTGGTAGGTTTGATTTCAATATCATATTCAAGGATAATAGCAATCCATTTACCTCTTTTCGTATCAGGACTATTTTGGGTCAGAATTTCTTTCACCATAGAGTTTGGAACATAAGAAATTATATGTGAATGAGGAATGTAGACTCTAAAATATTTGATTGCTTTTACCATAGCGAATTCTTGTTTTTCCATGATATTGTATTTCAGTGCAACATCTATTAAGGCTTTACTAAAGAAAGCAACAAGTTGTTCACGAACTTCATTATTTTTCTGCAAGAGCACTGCTGCAATAGTATGTTCGGAGGCAAATGAGAAAATGAGGAAATCTTTCGTGAAATCAGGGCTTATCAACACATGGGCTCGTGTTAAGGCTTGTTTTACTTGATCAAATGAATGTTTTTCCTATGTAGTCCATTTTATTTTAGCGTCTTTCTTCAACATGTTTGTTATATTTCTTAGAAGTTCTGCCAGATTGAGGATAAATCTCCTTAGAAAAATTATTTTTCCAATGAAAGATTGGAGTTCTTTTATATTCCTAGGAGGACCTTTCTTTAGAATAACTTCAATTCTGCTAGGATCAATTTTGATTCCATTCTTTGAGATGATATGTCCTAATAGTTTGCCTTCTTCTAAGCCAAATAATGTTTTCTTTGGGTTGAGGAAAATTCCAAATTTCCTGCATTTTTCAAAGACTCTTCTCAGGTGGAGCAAATGTTCTTCATTTGTTTTTGAAAAAACAGTCATATCATCAAGATATATAACTATGGACCTGCCTAGTTCATCCACAGAAGCAATATCCATTGCTCTTTGAAATGTAGCTCCAACATTCATTAAGCCAAAAGGCATTTTCACATACATCAAAGTACCCCAAGGTGTAATAAATGTTGTTTTTTCTTGGTCTTCAGGATGGACTAAAACTTGATTGTAACTAGAAAAACCGTCTAATAGGGAAATTCTACTGGACCCAACCACCTTATGCAAAATGTGATCCATTTTAGGCAAAGGGCAGTTATCTTCTAGAGATAATTTATTAAGATTTCTAAAATCAATGCAAAGTCTAATTGCTCCACTCTTTTTTCTAGTTGGAACTAAATTTGATACCCACTTATAAAATCTTAATGGGACAATGATCTTAGCATCATACATATTTTTGACCTCTTCTTCAATCAGAGGCATCAACCTTGGGTTAATCCTCCTAAGTTTATGTTTAAAAGGTTTTTGGTCTTCTTTTATAGGAATTTTATGCAGTATAATGCTGGTGTCAGAAGATTTCAAATCTTCACAACTCCATGCAAATACGTCTATGAATTCTTTGAATAAGTTTATGTATTTCAGCTTTTCAACATGGGATAAAGATTTAGATAGTTTAATCATTTTTGGCTCTTGTTCAGTTCCTATGTTGCAGTCTTCAACTTCAACTCCAGTAGGTTCATTTTTAGGCTTTTTGGATACATCATTAAAATCAAACAAGTCCTCAAAGGGCTAACCCTCTAGGAAAAGCATTATCTTTCAATTGCAATATTTCCAACCCTTCTTGTTTTTGGTCTATTTCTTTTGATTCTATCTCATCCACACTTTATCCTTCATCATCAAAATCTACATCTATATTAGCACACTCAAATTCATTCTTTGATTGTAAACAATTTTCAATTTGTTCATCATTTTCAAAGACTTTCCAATATCTGATGTTATCCGGGACAACTGGTCTGTTCTTTACTTCAACTGTGTATTGGTGACTAGGATGGAAGGGTATTTTGCAAGTACTTGCCAAGGTAGCCAGACCATCAACTAGAATGTTCTGGTCTCTGGGAATGGATGATAAATCATACTCAATAAAGTATTCTAGAAAATCTAGGACAATATTCTTGTAAGCTCTCAATCTTGGGTGTTTAGTAGAGTATTCACCTTTGATTTGTTTTATTATCAGTTCAGAGTCACCACAAATTGAAATTCTCTTGGCACCAAGTTTATTTAAAAGTTGTAACCCTAGGATTAAGGCTTCATATTCAACTATATTGTTGGTGCATTGGAAGTTTATCTTATAGGAATGTCCTTCTGAGTGGTTGGTTTTTGAATTTAAGACCCATACACCTGCTCTCGACCCTTACTTACTAACAACCCCATCAAAATCTAAGTTCCACAGACGTTCATTTTGTTTATCAGGTTCCACCATAACTGTTTTGACTTCTTCAATTTTATAAACATCGTTTTCTAAATTGGCAATTTGTTTTCCTATGTCTCCATCATTGTACAAAATAAAAGAATCAAGGTCTGAATGAACATAATATAAGGGCTAATTGTGTGGTTTATCCTAACTAATGACCATGTATTTCATCAATGTTTCCCTATATAATCTCCTATGTTGACCAAACAATGGAATGGTAGCATAAGTCATGTCCAGTTGAAGGGTTCCTTGTAACTTAGATCCCCATGAGCGAGACAACAACATGCCATATTTATGAGGTATAGCAACAACAAATATGTCCATTACCAAGCTCTTGGCTTGTATTTGTGATAAAGTAATACACAAATCTTTATTGGGACCTATGCATTTTACTTTACTTGAATCAAAAGAATACAAATCTTTGTATGGTCTAGTGATATCAAGTCCTATTTTTTCCATAACAGCCTTAGGCATAAGGTTGTGGGAAGCACCCGAGTCAAGCATTGCATTGTGCAGAGTTTTGTCATGAATGTTTAAACTGATGTAGAATGGGGGTACAGTTCCATTTTTGGATTTTCCATCAACTTCGGGCCCAAATAATAGTTCTGGTTGATCATTAGTAACATTTACTGTGTCTGTACCTTCCTCTATGTTCAGAGCTTTTATCACTTGTGATCTATATGCATTCTTATTCATGGTCTCTGTTAGAGGAATGGGTATATTGAGTTTTGCTAATTCATTTTCTATGTTGAATGATGTTTGAGTTTTATTTGGGTTAGGGACATCTTGTTTCTCAACAACATCCTTTTGTGAAATATCTTTGGGCTAGCTGGTAGAGGGAATATCAGTTTGAGTTGTTTTTGAGACAATATCAAATAATTTTTTGGTTGGAACTTTTGTGTTCTTTTTAGGAGGAATGTCAGTAATTTTCTTAGTAGATATGTCAACTGTCTTTTTAGTGGAATTATCAAGAGTTTTCTTGGTAGGATTATCAGTTGATTTCTTACTCCTTAGATTATACTGCCTATGGACCTCCATAATTGCGTTTTCAAAACCTTGTTTATAATCTTCTGATTCCTCATGATCAACTTCATTTTTTGAAAGTAGGAAAAGATCTTGTTCTTCTTGAGTGAGAAATACATAATCATTATCATTTATTCCCATCAAATTGATCTGAACATCATCAAGGTCTTCAACTAATTCTTCCCCTTCATCAACATAATTTTCTTTAAATGCAGGCCTGATCTGTTGATCTGGACCTCTTTGTTCTCTTTGTATGATTTGGGATTCGTTTCTCCTAAAATTAGGATTTCTGATTTGGGGGCCAGGTTGATTTTCTCTAGGAGGAGTCCTATCAACAATGTCTAACCTGTCCATCATCCTTTCCATGGTTCTAACTAAAAATTCTATTTTTTCATCAGCATAAGAGGTAGATGGTTCTTATTTTATAGTTACTCTCCTCTCTGTTCTAAGTCTAGATCTCTTAGCTAACATATTGGCCTCTACACTCACAACATTCCTCTACATCTCTTCCAAGGTTGCAGGGTTTCTTTCTCTCAATTGATAAGACATGTCAACATCAAAACCATAAGGGAATTTAATCAAAGATAAACCTTGAGGGGGTTTAATGTTTGTTGGCATTGCATTGTAAATATTGTTAAATCTAGTGCAATAATCCTGCACACTCTCCATGGGGGATATTTTAATACTTTCATATTCAGATAAAATCTGATGTGGATTTTTCTTAACTTCCCATCTATTGAGGAATGATTGGTGAAAAGCAGTAATGTCATATAGACTAGCAGTTGGTAAGGCTTTGAACCATTTCCTGACTTCTCCATTTAAGCTTTGGGAAAACAATCTCATTTTGACATCTTCCTCATCTACTTCTTACAGGTAAAAAAAGTCATTCATCTTATCAACATGTTGTTGTGCAGTCATAGTTCCATTGCCATCAAATTGAGGAATCCTAGTTTGATAGTCTTGGGGAATATTATGTAAAGAAAAACAAGGAGAGCATATCTTGCTGCCATGATTGGTATATGAGAATGGGTAGCAGATGAAGGTGTAGATGTGAGAACTCCTATAATAGGCTGGATCACTTTCTGTGAAGTTATTGGAGAAGTAGTGGAAGATATAAAAGAAACATGACCTGTAGATGTAGGATGAATCAGTTGAGAATTAATAGATGATGTGGAAATGGCAAGGGCAGAAAATTCAACAACTTGTTGAATATAGGCTTTATGTAAAGCTTGATCGAAGTCTGATGGTAGATCTTGTAACTTGTCAAAATTTTCGAGGATTTGTTGATCAAGATCTGATTCGAGAGATTGTCTTTCAGATGTATCAGGTTGTAGAATAACTTGATTTAATACTGTTTCATCCAAGAAACTCTCAGAGTTGGTTCTAAATAGACTATGCTCAAATGGTAGATCAAACTGAATATCCTAGATTGTGAAAAATTTCTCTGGGAGAGAGGTTTCCCTAGGTGGGGGACTACTGCTCCCTTGACTTTCTGCTAAACTTCTTTTCCTAATCAATTTTTAAGGGTCATCTACAACTTTTACAGGTTTTGGACCGGGATGAGATCTGGCGTGAATTATTTTTGGAGCCATAACTAAGACTTTAAACACACTACTTAATTATTTACAAAGTTTACAACCTCTGGACATTTATTTCTAAAGATTTGAATCCTTGATTTTCCGGAAATAAAGTTTTCTTACTAGGGAAAATAATTTGTAGAAGTTGAAAATTTGTTCTTCCCCAGCATGGTCGCCACTATTTTATTGCTCTATAATTTCTAGAGGTTGTAGAAGAAAGGATAGAGGTAACCGCAAAACCACTTTGGAAGATGGGATCTAGCCCTGCCAGCTTCAGAGAGGGATCTCTCTGTAAGATTTATATTTGTTTAGATTAAAATATTAGGCTAGTTATGATAGTTCAGGATTTGTTTGTTTGATTTGAATTATTTGGCTGATTAAATGCTTAAATTACCATTGGGCTATGGGGTCTGTCTCTTAAAACAGGGATCGGTTTCAACTTTTTATAAAGTTTCTTCATAGGGCAAGGTAGTTAAATTGTTTGGATCTTGTAAATTTGGATGAAATGAATAGAAAGAAATGAAAGGAATTCCATCAAGTAAAAGAGCATTTAAGAATTCGTTTTACTTAATTTCAGTTGAAAACATAGAAATTATTCAAAGCCAGAAACATAGTATATTAAAATAAGTTTTGTTTGTCAACCTTATTTGTAATAATTAGGATAAGAAACACATAAGAATGATAACAGAGAAAGGAAAACATAAACATAGATAGATGCACTTCACCAACAATTTGACACAAGAATCCTGTGAAAGAGCCCTTTTTTATTACTAATCAATCTGCTTGAATCGTACAAAATAGATTTCTTGGATGCAAAAATCAACCCTACATACTTCGACATGAGAAGTATTTATACATTTATTTACAAAAGATCTTGTCATAAATGATCAGGATATATTTTAGGAATATCTAAACTAGTTATATCTCTAGTTACAAAAATATCAGAATGTTTCAGATCTGTTCAGATTTCTAGCATTGTTTTGATGGAAAGTGTTGATGATCTGTCCCTTTGACTTCTGCTTCACTGTTGGTCCTTGCTGTTGAAAAGTAGAACCGATCTTTACTTAAGTAACTCGCACAATTTGTCCCACCCTTTTTTACTTGGGATTGACATTTTGAGTAATTTCCTGTAAATTTCATCCACCTCTGTGTATTTAGCAAAAGTGGGTTTGGTGATGAAAATGTGTTGGATCTCATGCTGAATTTTCAAATCACACTATAGTGTTTCCAAGGATTCTTTCCCAATGATGCTTCCTTGTGTTCCTGTGAATTTTGAATTATCTTTTGCCACTGTCTTTAATTTCTGGTTATAATCATGCAAGGTGATTAACTTGTCATTTAACACTAATAAACCAGGTAGTCCTTTCTTGTTTAGCACCTCAAACTTGTTGAAGAACCTCTGCACACCTATGTCCATAACCTAACATTTTTCTTCCAATTGCAACATGATGCCTTTCTTAGTTAGAACCTTTTTTATTTCCAGGATAGTTTCAGTTCTGTCTTCTATCTCTAGCTCCTTTAACTCCTGTTTGTTTTTAGAATTTAGAAACCCGAGGAGATCTGTGGCTTCTGTTAGCTTTTCTCCCAATTCTTCCTTAATTATTTCAGTGGCTCCTCTAGATTTCTGAATTAATATATGCTACTCAAAGATAATCTGTATAGAAGGCCAAATCTCTGTCATGGATTTATTGATGTCTATCCATATATTTTCCTTAGCTTGGGCTAAGGTATTAGCCACAACTGTTTCTTTTCCTAACTGTTGTAGTCGTTGGTTGAGCCTCTGAGACTTATGTATTTCAACCTGATGATAAGTCTAGATCATTGCTTTCTATTCCTGTAATGACTTTACTTCTTCCTGTAACTTTGTGATTTCTACTCCTTGTATGGATATGTCCTCCATAGATTTCACCAATTTATCTGAGGCATATGAAGTTTGTGTTGGGGTTGATGTTGATGTAGAAACTTCTGCTATTCTTATCCCTGTTAGGGGCACTGCATCTAGTGGAATTATGTCCAACTATACATTTTTCTCTTTTTCCTTGATCAACTTATCCATCTCTGCTTCAATTTCCCTAATCTGTGCATTTTTCTCCATAATTAATTTGAGCATTTCTTCTCTTTGGCTCTCTATCTCAGCCGCCTCTTTCGTCTGTGAATCCTCTGTTTTTGTTTCACCTGTTTCCTGAGTGATTCTATGTCAACATTCTTCTTCTTAATCAACTCTTCTACTGCTTTGACATTAGCTGGGTCATATCCAATCTTGAGTACTAATTCCTATAACGATTTTATCTTATTATCCTTGGCCAAAGAAGAGATCTTTTCAATCTTCAATTGAGACTGGATATTAGTCAGTGATACCTGTAATTTGGAAGCTGTCATTGAAGTGTTTGTCAGGGTTGAAAAAATCACCTCCTCTGTCTGTCTGTGCATATCCATCTGATCAATAGGATGGACATCCTTTATATCAAATTCAAATGAAGTCTTCTTGTAATCAACTAATGTCTTTGGATAGGGGACCTGTGCCTGTAAAAATTTCATTTGCATTCTTCCCTTCTTTGTGTCAAAAGATGAAAAAAGTATGTGCTGAGTAGTAGAAGTTTGTTTCCAAAATTGAGTATAAGTACTGCTTTTGAGAAGTTCATTCTTTTGCTTTTGAGAAGTATATTTGACTCCTTTTCTCCATGAATTGATTAAGAAGTTAGAGTTTTTTCTGGATTCCTTTGTGAAGCTGATGATGATGGAGATCCAATAAATAAACTAGCTAACTGTACTGAAGAGTGTGGTCCTTCCGAGACTATTGTAGATTGCATTTCTTCCTCTTTAAGAAAACCTGTTGTAGGAATGGTTTTAGTTTTCTTCCTATATATTTGAAAATCATCCGCTGAGACCTATGTGACTGAAGGAGAGTCTTCCTTCCTTGATCTTTTCTCTATTTTTTTCTGAGGTGTGATGGTCTGTGAAGTGGTCATAGACAAAATTTGTTCTTCTGCTTCTTGCAAGGTTTTCTTTTCCCACTTAGCTTGGTTCATTTATTTTTCAATCTCTGGTCTTTGTGTATGCACATAAGGAGTGGTCTTCTATTTGGTCCTCAACTAAGAAATAATGCCAAAAGAGTCATATGACCAAGCAAAACTAAGAGGAAACTTCAGATGTTTTAAGAGGATGTCTATTTCTTCACCTGCGGCTTTGCTGTTGCAAATAAATTATCCTATTTGA
The DNA here is from genome assembly GCA_010110895.2 of Picea sitchensis. Lineage (NCBI taxonomy): Eukaryota > Viridiplantae > Streptophyta > Pinopsida > Pinales > Pinaceae > Picea > Picea sitchensis. Next base: position 10,728 of record SNQJ01S0233685.1, read on the forward strand.
GTTAAATTATGAACTGAGATTTCTTCTTGGCTACTACAAAGTGGATTTCATCTGAATTTATCATATGTCTTATGTACTCCAATGCAAAAATCCTCATTTGGAGGTATTTAGGCAACCTGTATGGTGGCAACTCACATCCATACACCCTTATTTCTGTATAATTCTGGTATAAATACCAGTCACGTGTCGTGGCCAACTCAGTTAGATGTAAAACCTTCTGAATTTCTTCACCAACTCTGGGTTCTGTACTACTGCTCAGTAAGAAAGTAGCTGGATAAATGAACTGATGAATAAAATCTTTGAAACTGTACTCCACTGAGTTCTTTCTCACCAATGAAGTCCAAAAAATGACTGACTGTGAGCTTCCTTGTTCATTTAGCTTCTGGAGTGCGAAAGGGAACCCGTCTGCTTGATAGAATATGAACATGTAAACCAAAATTGATGAATACTTGAACAATCCTTCAGTTTGAAACTTAAGAAATTGTTCATGATTGTTGTCAGCCAAGAATTGACTGAAATTGAAGTTCATAGAAACCTTTTCTTCTGTAGATAAAATGGATAGTAAACCTAAAATAGGTTAATCTGCCCATTCATCAAAATAATAACCTAATAGACATGAGAGCATGGAGATAATCCGATTAGCCTTCTTTGAGAAAATAGAAGAGGGGTATAGTGGTTTTTCTTAGGCAGTTGGGCATCTTCAGGGAGAAAAATTTCAAAAATTTGGGCTCTCTGGGAAAAGGTCAATTTATGATATAATTCATTTAGGGCTTCGACAAAGAAAGGGGTGGAGTTGTTTTGAGGGATCTGCAACATTTGGTTAATGGTCTCAAGAGTAATTGTAAACAAAATTTCACCATTTCGAGATGTAATGGCTCTTTGGATTGGCATTTAAGGACGAATTCAGGGAAATGGTAGGTTTGGGGAAACATGTAGAGGGGTTAATTGGATTCCCATAGTCCAATTTCGTCACTCTGGTTAAGGAAATTAACCTTTAGCCAACAATGTAATTCGAATAAATCAAATTCACACTTAGGCTCTGCAACTTTATAATCTTTGTCTGCCAGAGGAATGTGGTCAAGGTCAATTAGAGGGGGAACCATTGGATTTTCAGAGGTGTCGAAAGAATTGCCTTTGGGAGCCATAATTGAGAAACTGACAATAGAATATGTTATCAATGTTGTAATTACCAGGAAAATAGCTCGCCAGTTGAAGGTAAGTGATGGTGGTGGTAGTCTGACAACAATATTTGCTTGGTCTTCACGGGTTCTCAGTCAACAAATAGTGTAACGGGGGGCAAATGAGGGTTTTTTGTATGTGCATGGATATCCGTTAGGGTGCGGGACCGTTATAGGACAACTAACGATCATGAGGGAAGGGGTTAATTCGCTAACGGATAGGAGGTGTGGGGACAAGTGTTGTGTAGGGAGAGGGGAAGTAGCGAGGGAATGGGTTGTATTAAGAGTGAGTTAGGTGGATTTCAGAGGGCGGGTGGGTGTGAAACAACGAGGGAGTGCCACGTTAGGTGGGGACGGAGCGGGGAAAACAAATTTTCGCACCCCCCCTCCGCCNAGGGAAAGGGACGATGTCGTCGGGGAAGATCTGCACGTAATTTATGCGCTACAAGAAAAATTGTCTTGTCAGTTTTCCGACTTTGGTTAAAAAATATCCACCATAAAGAAAAATATTTTCTTTTGAAACCCTTACATTCTCATTTTATTTTTTCCTATACTAATCTAAATTATTTTCATCAACTTAGGGTGCATTTTAATGTGTAGACCCTGTTTAATTTTCTCTGATGGGAAAAATGATCTAACCTATATTTTATCCTATGCATCTAACTAATTAATCCAGCTTAAACAATTGGATTAATTTGTTCCTCTACCTAACTATTTTAGCCAAGATTAAACAGTTTGGCTAAAATTATTCTCTAAAACAACAAAAATTGAAAATTGTTTGATCATGATTAAACTGTATGATTCAAACTTATGTTTCTTTTCATGGGGTTTTCTTGTTTTTCTTTTTCTTTTCTTTTCTACCCTCTTTTCATTTACAATATTTTTTATCTTTATCTTTTTCTTTTGGAAATCATTTGCAGAATGTAATATTATTTACAATATAAAATCACCGAAAGAAAAATATTCAATCACCATTTGATACTATGAACTATAGGACTCTAACATGACCCCTCCACTATGATTTTATATAAAATATCAGTTTAGGTTTGCCTACCAAATCTACCACTTCCCTTTTGGCATCCTTTAGCACTTAAAGACATCATAAATTCCTTCGACARATTCCTTAAGGAAAATTTTGAGTTGGCTTAGTTGGATATTTTTACTTATGCTCAAATATGTTAGATTTTACACATACAAAGAAAAACACAATTCGTATTATCCAACTTTGATTAAAACAAAAATGAAATATATGTCATCATGGTTTAATCATTCAAGGTATGCAGAAGAATTTAGATTTAAAACAGGGTAAAAAATCCCCTTCCTTCCACAATATATACTAAAATAAGTGGTATCCTTTAAAAAAAAATATTTGAATAAATATAGGGGAGGAGATGTAATGTACCCATTACCATGCAAAAACGAAATACTCTGATACCCATTACAAATAAATGAATGCCTCATGATAAAAACGCCCATGTAACTATCATTAATTTAAAATTCTTGAATGTATCCCATTTAATCATACACAACAACATAAAAAAACTCATAGCATAGAGTAAAATGCAATAATAAAACACAACATTTAAGCATAACATTAAAATGTAAATAAGAATAGTGATTGAAACACTTATCTTAATGAACAATATACACAACTGGCTGCAAACGATAGACATTCCACCCAACCATAGAATCTATTTCTCTAGTTCTCTTAGAATTAGGTCACCTTGAGATGGGTCTATGAATCCACAAGAAAGAATGGCTCTTATGTATGGGTATTGCCCACTCAATAACCCAATACCTAGTAAAAACTCACAACAAGATATTTCCTACAAAAATCCCAATCCACTTGGTCCCTTTCCCCTCAACCTATACAACCCAAGGAATTAGATTCCCTTCTCTTCCATGTAGTCCCTTGAGCTATCCGACTTCCCTCCAGGGATTGGCCAAAACATATCCTAGTTGGGGACTCTAGGAATTCTAGTTGTAACAAGAATGCTTACAATAATAATTTCACTTGTTCTTGGGTATTTTCCTTAACAAAGAATCACTTGCATGCTTAATAACCTAA
>SNQJ01S0233686.1:0-14022 GCA_010110895.2 Picea sitchensis
GCAAGAAAGAAAGGCGGAAGGGGAAGTTTCCCTTTAAGCTTTGTACAGACAATCACCTTACCCATTTATGCCCCAAACTTGCGGAAGTTGCGAGACTTTTGTCCCTACCGCCCGCTGTGCTCACTAATCATTTTCCACATAACCAACACATGGCCTCGAGCTCCTCGAATGCCAGAAATGTGGCAAGTGGGAGTCAAAACCCACCAACGCAAGATGGTGACCATTTATGCATCAATATGGTTAAATATGAGGTTAATGTAGCCACTCGATCTCGTGATTACAGTTCTCCACATACTGTTCCTGGTCTAAAGTCTCCCCCTCCTCCGGAGATGCCCTTACAGATCAAAAAACTAGAGCCCCCGCCTCGTATTCCAAAAGGAGTACTCAAGCGCTCTACCCACGATCCTAATGCTAGAGTCGCCCATAATTACTCTATTGTTGAGGACCTGGGTCAAACCCCTTATGCAATGTTGGCTCTAGAGGTACTCCAGATGTGTCCTTCATAAAGGAATGCCTTGCTATCTGCATTAGGAGCTCTAGATCCTTGTGACTCGAAAGTTATCAAGTTCAAGTTTGATGTCACAGATGTGAAGCCTCGCTTGCCTTACCATGTGGCATTCCAAATCCACATGGGTTACTCAAAGTATACCATCAACCGTATTGTTGTTGATGAAGGCGCTACAACATGTGTGATGTCCCTGGTCTATTGGAAAGCCCTCGACTCTCCGACCCTTTCTCAATCTCTGACCATGTTGATTGCTTTTGACGGTCATTCCTTCCACCCTCACTGTATTCTTCCTGCCTTTCCAGTCCAATTAGGTGGGAAGACAGTAGAGGTGGATGTCGAGGTGGTTGATGTGCCCCTCGACTATAACTTGTTACTAAGACGCAATTGGACTTACGCTATGACTGCAATTGTATCGTCGGTCTTCCGTACTCTTTGTTTTCCTCATGATGGGAAGATCGTGATGATCGACCAGTTGTCCTTTGTGTACGCTAGCCCCAATGCATATGTTGGACCGTTGATCCCTGTGATCAACAATTCTCAGTCGACAACTGAGAATATCGATGTCAGAATGTATTCATCCCTTATGGGTACCTTCGACTTCATGGCATCGGTTCACCATATATACGCCATGTCCAATAGGCCAGTTTCGTCAAAGAGATCTGTTCCTTTCTGCACTTCCTATTTTAATGATCCTTGGACCCTATCTTCCTCGACAACTTCTTATGAAGGTCAGTTGCATTCTAGAATGGCCATGCCACTGTCGGCAGCAGGGATTGCATATCAAGTTGTTCTTGACTTTTTCGTCAATCCATATCCTGTTACCTCACAGACGGACGAGGAGGATCCTGTTTTGGAGCTCGTGTGGGCCACTTCATCGTCTTGTTCATGTGATTACCTCGATGAGACTTTGCCTTCAGATAAAGATATCATTGAGGCCATGAATGGTTCCGACAAGCCTTGGGATGATATGCATCATCGCTCTTATTTCCTCCCATAGCTTGCTAGAATCAAACAAGATGATTTTAGATATACTTTGAGCGAGATAGACGATCACGTCGTAGTTCCACTTGATACGCACGACATTTATGTTGAAGGAAACATGGCGAGTATTTATCCTACCGTCACAATCGATATCTCTCGTACTCCTGGCAAGTTTGAAAATGTATACATCGGTGCAGATTGTTCGCCACAAGAAATTCTGATCTACACCGAATGCTTCAAGAAATTTTGAGATGTATTCGCTTGGTCATATGAAGAGATGCTAGGAATCAACCCTCGAATTGTAGAGCATGAGATTAAAACTTACATGGACGCTAAGTATGTTCGACAACATCTTAGAGTTGTCAATCCCAGGAAGGCCCCTACTATTAAGGCAAAGAAAGAGAAATTGCTTAATGTTGGCTTTATCTACCGAGTTCCCTTGACTAAATGGGTATCCAACCTCGTTCCTGTGAATAAAAAGCAAGGAACCATCCGTGTATGCATGGATTTTCGTGACATGAACACAACATGTCCTAAAGATAACTTCTCGACATCGTTCATCAATCATATTCTCGACGAATGTGTGGGAAGCGAAATTTTTTCTTTCATGGATAGATTTCCAAGGTATAACCAAATTCAGATTAAACCCGAGGACCAACATAAGACGACATTTATTTTCCCTTGGGGTACTTTCGCATACTGGAAGATGCCTTTCGTCCTTGAAAACACCGGAGCAACCTTCCAACGGGTTATGACCTTCGCATTTCAAGATCTCAAGCATATAGTCGAAGCCTATCTCGATGATCTTGTTGCTCACTCCCATAAGAGAGTGGATCACCCTAAGCACCTTCGTTTAGTCTTTGAAATATGTCACCATTATCGCATCCGGTTGAACCCTCATAAATGCATCTTTTGCGTTCGGTCAGGTTGACTTCTAGGATTTTTAGTCTCTGAGATTGAGATCATGGTAGATACGTTAAAGGTTGAGGCAATAATTCAATTGCCTCCCCTGCACACTATTTGCCAACTTCAAGGTTTACAGGGGAAAGCTAACTTTTTATGACAATTTATAGTGAACTATGCCAATATTACTAAGGGTTTCATGCATCTCTTGAAGAAGGACACTCCTTTTATCTGGGATGAGCGAGCCCAGGAATCCTTCGATTCTTTGAAGAAAGCCTTGGTATCGACGCCTCTGCTAAAGTCTCCAGACTACGATAGAGATTACTTGCTTTATGATGTCACATTCGAAGAGATGAATGGTATGGTGTTGGTTCAGGAGGATGACAAGATCTGTTAGCACGTCATTTACTATCTTAGTCGAAACTTGGTCGGCCTTGAACTCAAATATTCTCATGTTAAAGAGCTAGCTTTGGTTGTTGTTCATACAGTCCAATGATTACAACATTATATATTTCTTTGCAAAACTATTGTGGTTGTCGATGTCAATCCATTTCAATACGTCCTTACTAGGTGTATCATGGGGGGAAAGTACAATAAATGGATTGTCATTCTACAAGAGTTCGATCTCGAATACGCTTCTGCGAAGTCCAAAAAATCACTAGTTTTTGCAGAGTTAATATCTGACTTCCCTCGATTAGACGAGGATGTTATTCATGTTGATTCATATGTGGATGAACACATTTTCCTTGTCTCTTCATCAAACCCCTAGTATGGAGATATTATTCTCTATCTTCAAACTTTGAAGTTCCCTCAACATCTCTCACAAGATAACCGACGACATATATGATACCAAGCTAAGAACTACCTTATTGTCAGTAACACTTTGTATCTTCAAGGAATAGACAATATCCTGCGTTGTTGTTTAACTCACGAAGAAGCTGAGTCTATCCTAAATGACTGCCACAGTGGGGCTTGTGGTGGTCATCTATCTGGGCTTGCAATGACCCATCAAATTTTGCGAGCTGGTTATTTTTGGCCATCTATCTTTAAAGATTGCATCGAAGTGGTTAAGAAGTGTCACCCCTGCCAGGTGTTCACTCGAAAAATGTTCTCACATCCATCCCCTCTCCATCCAATCATTATCGTCGTTCTTTCACAAAGTGGGGGGTGGACTTTGTGGATTGCAACCCAACTTCGGTTAGGGGGCATCAACACATTATCATGGCTGTAGACTACTTTACTAAGTGGGTTGAGGCCATGCCTACAGTTAAATCTGATGGGAAGACTCCCACCTTCTTCGTATTCAATCAAATTATAGCCAGGTTCGAAATCCTGAGTGAGATTGTCATTGATCATGGCAGTCATTTTCATAATGAATGATGGAAGAACTACCATCAAAACTGGGGTTTAGACATGGTCATTATTCCCCTTACTACCCCAAGGTAAATGAACAAGTAAAGGCCGTGAACAAGTCTCTCAAGACCATTTTGCAGAAAACTGTCAGCCAGAGCAAATTTGACTGACACATCATGCTTTATCCAACACTTTGGGCATACCGAACCTCGGTCAAAACCTCCACTGGTTTTTCTCCTTTCCAGTTAGTACACAGTGTGGAGTTGATCTTACCTATTGAATGTGAAATCCCTTCTCGTAGATTGGCAATTGCACTCCTACCTGACACTTATGATCTCAGACAATGCCACGTACACCTAGAGAGTCTAGATGAGCAACGTCGAGACACCTCTACGACTATTGAAGCGAATAAAATACATGTCAAGGTCCAATACGATAAGTTTGTCTATCCTCGACAGTATGCTGAGGGTGACTTGGTCCTTCTATATGATCAAGCCAAAGAACCACTGGGGGCAGGCAAGTTCAAACCCATGTGGCACGGTCCCTATATCGTGTATATACTAATGTATTTTCATGTATATATATTTTCCCTTTGTTTTTATATTCAGCTTGCTTATCAAATTTTCCCTTGGTTGGCAGATGTCAACGGAGTCTTTGGTCTACTTAGGATTGACAGACGAGGCTAGTTGTCATACACAGAACTTGGATTCCGTCACTTGGGTTATTTACTCACCCGAGGTTCTACTGGTGTCTTCAGGTGGCATATGCCTAGGGCCATCCACAAATAATGTGGCCGAATATAACATCGTTATAGAAATTTTGTGCAATGCCATTTCACATGGTATTCACTCGTTAGAAGTTCACTTGGTATCCCAGTTAGTAGTATGTTAGTTGAATGACAATTACCGTGTGTGTGATCTTACTCTACTCCAACGATTCCTACGAGTACGAATTTTAGAATAACAATTTGATTTTGTTACTTATCATCACATACCTAGAAGTTCTAATTATGTATCTGATGCATATGCTAATTTTGTTTTAGATTGGCATTTGTCACATAACTGAAGCAAAGAAAACATTTTCATCAATGAACACACTATAACATAAGTTAAGCCAAAGAACCATGTTTTTATATATATTTCAAATAATATGATGTATATAGTACAAAATTGGGGCCGATACCCTTAATATACATATACATACGATCATACAATAGTCATGACATCTATGCATGTGGCGCTGGATGAGTGTCATGATAGCAGACTACGACGTTCGCGAGATGTTGAAAGAGTCATACCTAAGCACATGGGACACCTACCACCTGTCGTTGCATGGCCTCCGACGGATCCTCCACCTGAACCATAGGAAACCTCTGCGTCAAACGAGACAGGTTTCCTTGCACGTTTTGAAGCACTCTATTTGCATCCCCCCCCTCCCCCGCTGCCTCCGACGATGTCATGGAAGTCCATCTGGCCATCGTGGACCTACGTCTGTGTCACATACATGTTTAGTTAGTACTTAACGTCATCCAAAAATATTTTTGTTCTCCTATACAAAAATAGAAAAAAAAAATGAAATATTTAAAAAACTTTGACATAGCTATGTCTTTGTAGGCAAAAAATGGTGGTAATGGCATGTCTGGATCTCTTCTGAAGTCAATCCTTGCATAAGGGTAGTCATCCAGAGTTATCACCTACCGTCTCCACCAGAAGAAGAAGTCATTGTTGTAGGGTGTTGGCACCCTACCACCCCACTACCGCCTCATCACCTTGGTCCACTGTGCCATGGCTGGATCACGAGGTCCACGCAGAATAATTTGAAATCTAGGTCTCAAGCCTGGAATTTGCTCGAACAAAAAAATACAAAGGATAAAAGCAAACTTGAAGTTCCTCTTATTACCTAGTTTGCAGTTTGTCGATTGGCTCTTCATGTTGATTAGAAGTAAGGTGCACCAGTCATACATTGTGGGTTGTAAGCACTCCACTGAGTAGAACATAAGTGACCTCAATTCCTGGTGTAAAGAGGTTGATCCTGTGATCTGTGTCAAATCTAGGACAACAATATTGAGGCTCAGATTGTTGATCGCTCTAATTGGGAGTTGGCTCCCTACCTTCTCGGTCCGTGCAATGCAATGAGTGGCTATGTAATCCTTAATATTCATGCCACTCCCAGATCCCTGGGCTTTGAGGTTGACCACCTCACCCCGATGTGACAATCTTGTCAAGAAATAGATGTCCTTAACTTCAATCCTTAATGGTTGTCCATCAAGGTTGAAGCTCTCACTATCCGGATCCCAGTAGTTCACAAGCAACTAAAGCAATCTCACTTGAGCCCTCATACCTTTGAGATCCAAAAACTTGTATAGCCCACATCTTTTCAAGGCCATTTGGGCCCTTGGATATCTCTCCACTACATCATCCACCTCCTCATGCTCTCTTTCTCTCCACTCTAGCACCATCCTACAAGAGTCAACCTTTTTTTGAGTTAGTAACCTTTAAAAAACATTATCCATGGACATATACACGAGTTCTAGTGTACACAGTGGCGTATAGGATTGCTTATACGCTGGTTGTTTTTCAAACAACCATGTATAAGTATGTGTATACGCGACCCGATAAATTGTAGCCCGTGTACACCTAAGTTTTGAAGTTGCTCCGTAAATAACTTAGAAAAGGAGGCCTAATTACAAATTTTAATCCACTGAAAAGAAAGAGGAGAGCAAGATGAATTACCTGGTCCAGACGGTCGTTGATTCCGTCGCTCATAGATCCCGCAATCACCAGTTGAATTTCGGAGGCAATTTGGTCCAAAATCCACTATTTGGGTAAAAAATACAAATGATATAGTAAAATTGTTTTTTTTTTACTATTTATAGCAAATTTTTACCCACTTTACAGAGTTTCGTACAATATTTTGGCCTAATGGACTAATACGACAATGGATGGAGTTGTGTTTTGTAGTTTATCTAGGGATTCTTGCGGTTTTCAGTGCCATGTCACCTGTTCGTAACTTTGGACATGTATTTTTGTCACCCAACATATAGGATATGTATCCAATCCATCATGCACACTTGCATCGTCCTATGACTGTCACTCATATGCCTCAAGTACGAACCCATTTTATAGTGACACAGAACCTTATATCTGCAACTAGAAGTGTCGTTGTCGAATGGTAGAGACTTACCAAACATGGGTACCCTAGTTAGATCCCCTGCTTCATTCGTTGCTCACGCAAAGATTTTTGTCCGTAGGACCAGGAGTCCCTTATAGCTAATACATAACTTTATGTTCGAACCTCATTTCTTACTCATAAACATGCCGACCTATACCTAGAGGACTACCAAACGAGTTTGATTTAAGCTCTTTTCCGACTCGTTCCAAAAAGTGAAAAGATTGTCGAGTGAATTTGTCTCTTTCACACTCGTAAATTGAATTTGAAAGGATGCATGTTTGGTGCAAGTTTGTCCCTTTTTCAAACCAAGTAGACTAAGATTTCGAAAACAAACATTTTTTGGCATTAAGTTGAAATTGCATCTCATTCTCTCACTTGCAATATTGAGCCTATTGTCGGCTCTCGCTTTTGCGTTATAAGCCTTTCACCTCAACAGTTTGCATCATTAGCCAACCAGAGCCTTGTTTATATACTTTGCAGCTTGACACCCTATACCCAAGAGGAAACATTCCCCCAAGTGTCCATCTCCCACATGCACCTCCTTGCATTGAGCATAGGTATGTTCCACTGCTTGACCTAGATTGCTTACTTGCGACACTTGTTTCCTCTTCTGTATCATAACATTCATTTGACTATGAAAAAATAAAAATAAAAAGACAGGTGGGAAAAAAAATACTATCTTATATTGGCAGCAGTCGTGTCACCTTTGAATAGAGCACAAAATTTTTGAATCCACATGTCATCAAAATTTTGGGTTTAGAATAACCTTAGGAAGCTAAGCTCATTACAAAGAGTTTACTCCCTCGACTGGTTACTCTTCCAGTCCCTGTGGAGAGTTTGATGGATGCCTCATGCATCTCAAAGTTTCATCATTAAGTCTATGTTGTCGGAGTCCTCCATATGTCTCATGCTCTGGTTCAAAGGATGTTTATAAGCCTGTGTTGGCCATTCCTCAAAAATATTGACTTTGCATGTCGGCCATACCCTCAATGTATCTCAGAGTTACATGAAGTTGTAGTCCTATTGCGCACCCTGGTCCTACTTTCCTTATTGGTAGGTAACCTTGAACCCAACAGTTGACATTTCATCATTGGTCACTGACAGGGTGGTTTCCCTTATGTTCGACGACAAAAAATTTATTCACACACTGGGATCCGTGAAGTGTCTTGGATGCCATTATCCTTATTGGTGGTTTCCTCACCTTTGTCAACAATTTTCCTTATTGGCTGCTATTCAGAGGGTCTTTTTCATGTACCGCTTGCATCTGGCACATGGGAAAGACGCACAGGGTCGTTGATTTGTGAACATGTTATTCGTATGGTTTTCTCCAAATCATCAAGCTACTGCTTTGTACCTCATGCTGAATAATGAGAGATGCCTTAATGCTCTCCTTTCAATGGGTCTCCTTCCATCGAATTCAACTCATCTATTCTGGAGACGAGACCTAGAGTCCTATGAGTACCTAGAGGCTTGCAGTCATTAGTGGCATGTTCTCTCGTCATCGACAGTTGGGAATACATCAATGTCTCTTGATCGATGGATTCTTCAAGTGTTCGACCCCGACACCTTTAATTACACTTGTAAGAATGTACTCGGTGCCTTGATACCTACTTTCATTATTGATAGGTTGTCTCGCATTTGTTAACGGTATACCTTAATGACCGGTAATCAAACAAAGTCTCATTGTGTTCGACCTCAACTCCTTTATTCATACGATGTAGACTTACACCTTTGGCGGATTGTGTAAAAGACTTGAAGACNACAACTTTCCTGAGTTGTTGTTACCTTTCATTGGACCAGTACCTATGTGACTTCAGTGATCATGGGAGATCAGATTGTACTCCATTGTATGCAAATATCTTCAGATCGATTTTGAGACTAGTTTATTGGGCCTTGTTCGTGACTATGACAACCTTTGGCATGTAACCACCTTTGTATTGCCTACTCATGGCTATGAACAATTGTTTGGTATATTTTCACATGGATCTGCAATGTAATTCAAATTGGCAGCCATGTGTGCAAACTCAGCGTAGATCATAATGAGCAGCTAGTTCTTCCAGTTGGGTCCCCATTACTCCACGTCTGGGTATTATAATGTATTTCAGCCATCGCAGATACTCCTCTGACCTCACACATTAGGGGGCATCTGTTATAACAAGATTTGCCTCACCCTGTGCAAACTTGAAAAGAGGGCCTTTTTCCATTTCCCTATGAAGACTTGAAGTCCCTTTTTGCAAATCCCAGAGCTAAAAACATTATTTTTCCACATATACACACCCTACCTATTATACAACATCTGTATACGTAGGTTGCACCATTGCAGCCTATGTACATCGGGTTTTGTGCCCAAAATAAAAAAATGGTGTCGAGTTTCCATGTCACGTCACGAGATCCATGATCCTTGACCTTCCATATACTGGAAACGTTCCGACTTGGCCCTTCAATTCCACTTGAAGGCTATAAATGGGCCAAATCCGAGCTATGGAAAAGAGGAGAAGAATTCAACTTTGAGAGCAAAGTTACTCTGGAGAAATTATTCACTTCATATTGAGTCTGCATCCCTTTGCCCTTTTAAGTCAGAACACATTGTTCAGCCCCCAAGCTCTTCTCTGCATTATTGAGAACTCCATTGTCTCTCTTTTATGAGCTTGCCTTTGGTGGAGGATTGAAGTGGTGGAGGCCGAGTTGGAAGGGACTTAGTTTCTCGGTTCTTAACCATGTCGACACGAAAGTTTGTAATTCATTTACTTATGTTGATTACATTTTAATAGAAATACTATTTTCTCGTCCAATTAATATCTTGAAAATATTTGAATTGTTATTCCATGGGCATATTTGTTATGAATGTTGATGGATTATGCTATTGAATGTGCTAACATTATATATTATCACCATACGCTTGTGTTTCTTGGTTGTTGAGGACAAGTTGTAGGTGTATTTCTTCGAGTCAAGTGCTCAACAATGGACTTCAATGAACGTCTAGACGAGCCAAGCCTTTTATCTTGGCTTGCTAGCATATTTGTTTATATAGCATACCTGGGATTAGAGTTGATTTCTGCAGTCATTTTCGTCTGTTGTGGTTTACCACTAGCCATAGAGAGATTTTCCTCATAACACTCTGCCCAGGATTCTTGCCCTAACCTGACACCACTGAGCATGCACCTTGCTTTTTCCATTAGTGTCTTATTCATCCTTTCTGCAACTCCATTCTGATGAGGTGTATATGGAGTAGCCTCCATCCTTATTATACAATACTTCTTCCATAATTCTTCAAATTTATTCCCGCAGAACTCTCCATCATTATCCATCCTCGACACCTTAATTCTTTTCTATGTTTGATTCTCAACAAGAGCCTTAAACTCTTTAAACTTTCTAAAGACTTCATATTTCTTCCTGAGAAAATATATCCAAGTATTCCTCGAGAAGTTGTCTATAAAAGAGACATATTACACAGATTTTCCCAATGATGGAATCGACATAGGTCCAAACACATCATTGTGCACTAGCTGTAAAATTCCTTCTGCCCTCGTTGCACGAGAGGGGAATCTTACCTGATTCTACTTCCCATATACACAATGTTCACATAAATCAAAATCCAGAGAGGAGTTAGATATACCTTCAACCATACCTTTACCGTGTAGTAGTCAAAATCCCTTCTCTCTAATATGCCCCAGTCTTTGATGCCACAACATAACCTTTTCTCCAGATCCTGTAGGAGTTTTTTCTTCTTCAACTCCAATATAAGGAACAATGGAACTATTACACCCATTACTAATAGTACTTCCTTGCAGCTTATACATAGTTCTAATCCAAACTCCCTTCAACAAGACCATTGCTCCTGAAACCATCCTGCAGGTTTCCTTTTCAAATACTATTTTTATCCCTGCATCGTCCATTTCGCTTACATAAATCAAATTTATGGCCAATCCTGGGATGTGCATAACATCGGGCATGCTATATAAACAAAAAACATATTTGGGTATGACTTCCTCGTCCTATGATTTTGGCTATCAAGTCATCACCTAGAAAAACATTACCTCCACCATACCTTTCATATTTACAGAACCACTCCCTATGGGGAGTCATATGAAAGGATTCACCTGAGTCAACCAACCATGCCTCATGATCTATATGTGTGCTTGAAGATGCCAAGAACACATCTCCTCCTTCTTCCTTGGAGGTCTTTTCTTCTGTAAAGGGAGCACCTTTATATCCCTTCACCTTCTCAACACTTTTGGATCTACATTGCTTCTTGAAGTGCCCTTCTTTTCCACATCTCCAACATACCTTTACAAACTTTTTGAGAGATTTAGATCTACCCTTAGACTTATATCTCCCACTTGAAGACTTAGTTCTATTTATATCATGGGAGCATCCTCTTGCAAATAATGCATATGTGCTCTATCCTTCCATGTTCTTCTGTCAAATCTCCTTCGACAACAAGGATGAGACCACATCATCGAAACTAAAGGTAGTTGTATTACTACTTATGGCCACAACCACACTATCCCACGAGTCTGGTAAAGAGCACAATAAATTGATACACTTATCTTCATCTGAAATTTTAATCTCAACAAATAATAATTGACTTACCATAGTATTGAAAGCATTCAGATGCTCTATCAATGAGTCTCCATTTCTCATCCTAAGGTTATACAACTTCTTTCGTAGGAATAATTTATTTACCAGGAACTTAAATTGATACAAGTTCCCCAATTTATTCCATAACTCCTTGGTTGTAGCTTCCCCTGACACATTCAATAACATTGAATCTGAGAGACACAATCAAATTGTGTTCTTTTCCTTCCAATCCAACTTTTTCCAGTCATCTGTTGACGTTCCTATAGGTGCAGTACCTGGATCCACTGATCTTTGTCTACCAATAGATTTTCTATCTTGAGCTTCCATAGCTCAAAACTTTGCCCATTAAATTTCTCGATCTCTATTTTCGAATTGCTCTCCATTTCCTTTCACTTGAATAATCAATACCACAGATCTCCCATTGCAACAAGGCTTATCACAGTCTCGAGTCAAACCCCTGACCACAAAGACATCCCCCTGAAGCCAATAATTGCTTTGATACCCAATGTAGATTTTAACCTTGTACAATAATAAAAGAACATAAAAGATACAATGGCAAATACACATATTCCACGAAGATTTTTCCCTTGGAAACCCAAACAGGGAAAACCGACATATTCTATATTCATTCACACATACATTATTTACAATACAATATACATATAGGAACCAATGGCATCCAAAATCCTAATCCAATGACCTGGATTAGTCAACAACCCTAATTCCTTAACTGGAAATAGAAAACCATCGAGGAAACACCATGTGTTGAAAAACCACCCAAAAATGGACACGAAAACCTAGGAAAAAATTTCAGGGGTGTTTCTCCCCTCTTACCCCCCTATGCACCCGGTACAACGTAGACATTAAATCTAGTCATGCAAAGAATATAACATATATCCAACACATATGACTGCCTCATTGGTATGGATTGGTTGGACGAGCACCATGTTATCCTAGATTGTTACAATAAAGGATTCACTTGCTTAGATGAGGAAGGAAACTTAAGAATAGTTCAAGGAATTCTAAGATTTGTGACTATCAGAGAAATTTCAGCCTCACAATTGAAGAAAAACTATAGGAAAGGATGTCAATTTTTTGCAGTGCACATGGAAGAGGCACCTGAGGATAAATACCGAGTGTTGAAGACTATGCAGTACTGAAAGAGTTTGAGGATATCTTTAAAGATATACCGGGGTTGCCTTTGAAAAAAGATATTGATTTCTCTATAAACCTGATGCTTGGAGTAACACCTATATCCAAGACTCCATATAGGATGAGTACGCTAGAGTTGAAGGAGTTGCAGATGCAACTTAAAGAGATTTTTTGGAAGGGGTATATATGCCCAAGTGTGTCGCCTTAGGGTGCCCCAGTATTCTTCGTGAATAAGAAGGATGGTACGCTGAGACTTTGTATTGACTTCAGGTAGTTCAACAAGGTAACAATAAAGTACAAATATCCTTTCCCAAGGATAGATGACCTCTTTGATCAGTTGCGGGGCATGCAAATATTTTCAAAGATTGATCTTAGATCTAGATCTCACCAAGTCAGAATTAAAGAAGAGGACATCAACAATGTTGCTTTTAGAACAAGGTACAAACATTATGATTTCACAGTGGTGCCTTTCGAATTGTCAAATGCACCAGTTGTTTTCATGTGTTTGATGAATGGAGTTTTCAGAGAGTATTTAGATAAGTTTGTCATTGTATTTCTGAATGACATACGTATTTACTCAAAGTCTGAAGAGGAGCACGAGAAACACGTGAAGCTGATGTTGAAAGTATTGAGAGAGCATCAACTTTATGCAAACTTGAACAAGTGCTCATTTTATCAGCGACAAATCCATTATTTGGGTCATATCAATTCCAAGGAAGGAATAACTGTGGATATGGAAAAGATAAAAGCCATTGAGGAATGGTCGAAACCAAGAAATGTCACATAGGTAAGGTCCTTCATGGGATTGGCAAGGTACTGCAAAAGGTTTATTGAAGGATTCTCACAAATTGTGTATCCAATCACATATTTGCAAAAGAAAGGTGCATGATTTGAATGGACTCCATATTGTGCAAGGAGTTTTTTGCACTTGAAAAGTTTATTAACAAGTGCGCCAATTTTAAGAATTGTGGATCTCGATGCAGACTTCATTGTGTGCATAGATGCGTGAAAGGAAGGGCTCGGTGGAGTCCTTAGTGAGAATGGACATATGGTGTGCTACAAATCAAGAAAGTTAAAAGAACATGAAAGACTTTATGCTACTCGTGACTTAGAGTTGGCATCCACAGTGCATGCCTTGAAGATGTGGTGAAACTATCTCACGGGTAAAAGATTTGAGTTGAGGACAAATCATAGTGGTTTGAAGTATCTGTTTGGACAACCAAGTTTAAATTCCAGACAAAACAGGTGGTTAGAGTTCCTCAGTGAGTATGACTTTGATATAAACATATCAGAGGAAAGGAAAACAAGGTGGTTGTCACACTTAGTAGGAGGGTGCATGAGATGCATCCTACAACCATTAGCATGTACACATT